>SGJC01000185.1:0-38236 GCA_009887335.1 Henneguya salminicola | reverse complement strand
TCGTATAAAAACTCAAATAGTCGATTAAGAAGACTTCGCGCACTTGAGAAAAATTTGGATTAGGTCGACTAAATCGCAGAGGAGATAAAATTTTTTTTAAATATAACCCTAAATTGAAAAGTTAAAAAGTAAACTTAGGGCTAAAGTTTTAATTAGGGGATGGGAAAATTTACATTATTTCCATAAAATACTTCCTCGCAAAAAAAATCATAAATAAAATCCTTTTTTTTTAATACAGTCGATATATTATTATTATTTTTATCAAAGGAGCACAATATGATTTTTCTCAAATGAATCTGATCATTTCTAAATCAAGATCTTAGTTACCGCCAAAAATTTTTATTGTTGTTTTCCACACGACGTGGGGGTTGAATGGTGATAATTTTACTTTTTATCTCTTAACGCTCTAAAGCTTCGGAGAAAAAGAAATCTGCCTTAAAATTATCTCAAGGTTAATTTTTTGAAAATATATATGTCGCATAAAAACTCGAAAAGGGCCGAGGAAGTCTAGGAGATAGTAAAAATATCAAGGAAGATATATAGATGTTTCAATATTTAAAATATATAAATTATAAATCAAAATTTAAAAAGAGAAAAAGGGCAACAAGTCGGATTACCCCGATCCCAATTCGCAAACTACTAAATTGCTGGCAGATACCAACCGGAGTACCTCAATATATGTTATGTTTTGGAGATATACCTAGTTTTTAATCAACCAGGTAAATTTCTTTCCTTCGATATTTAATGCCAAGAGGTAAGGTGTTTTTAAATTCAAGCCGAGGTAGGGTTTTTTGAGTTTTCTTGGCCCTGTCTGTATTACAAGATGCATTCACTATATTTATTTCGAGGAAGGGAAGATACGAATCTGCCATCAAAAAATGTGCATATCAAGTGGCTAGCGAGGAGACAACTAAAGATTCAATGAGCACACTATGGTTTATGTAGATGCTTTTTTTTCTACTCTGTCAATAAAGAAAATTAATGGATACACCTGTTTAATTTCTATCTTTTGGAGTACGTTGACTTGTGGCCTTGTCTGAAAATTTATTCATTTTTATAAAAAAACGCTAGTAAACGTCTTTAAATAATTGGTCGTCGATTTTCAAAAAAAAAGTTAGAAATTTGTTTTTCTTAAAATCGTAACAATATACACTTTTTTATTTATGAACAATAATTTAGTAGTATTACATTAAATAGGGGGGTTGTGCCCATGGTAGCGGCCCGGGTTAATTCAAGTCTTATTTGATTGATTTTTGTTTGACTTGGGTCGCTTCGCTCCACGTCATATTATATCTAGAGAAGAATTATCGGAAGTTTTTAGGATTTGATCATGATTCACCTGATAAAAAGAACTTGTGAAGATCGAAGATATAGAAAAAGGTAGTCATGACTCGTCTAAATGGAAGTTTCCTTTCATCGACTCGTAGTAATCAGAGAGAAACAAAAATTAATTTTGGTGGAACTTGATTAATGTTTTGTTGGGACTTTAATTCATGGTTCAAACTTTTAAAATAGAAATTCCGTCATTAAAAGCACTTCAAGTAATCGTAGTGGGCTTTGAGCGCGACAGACAGAATGGTTTTAATATATATTTAATAATAAAAAATAGAAATGGAATCTTGTTTTATACGAAAAATAGCACTGCGCATTAGATCTCTAATTTTGCGTTTTCTTTATTTCTTGTTTGTTTCTAAATTATTCCATGAAGTCCATAAAATTATGTATTTTTTTTTCAAAGTGATACCGCCTAAAATAAAGATGGCCGGAATAGCTTATCTTGTCCCTCTCTGATAGACCCTGGCGAGGGGTATTGTAAAATGCGGAAATAAGTCAACCAAATAAAGATAATAATCAACAGTTTTTTACGACTGGTTTATCCAGTAATTAACACTTCGTAATTATTTTTTTCAGCAATAAATTTTCACCCATAAACTTCATATTCTTAAAATATACTCGATTGGGCTTTTATGAGTTTTTGTCAAAAATAAGTTAATGGCAACAAAAATCGAAATAATAATTGAACTTAATTTTGATTGTTAGTGTATTTGCAGAACATCACAGAAAAAAATTCATAGCATTGAAAATACGATACAAGGAGATAGATTCCTCGTGATTTTTATTTTTATTTACATGCGATCGCATGAGCACAGTATCAATACTAGTGTTTTTTTTACACGCAGCCCGTAAGAACGTATCTGATGCAGAACAAGAAAACCGGCGCTATAAATATAATTGATAAAAAAAATGGAACTTGCTCCTGAATTTATTAAATATGAATCTATTTTTTTTGCCTTAAATTGCATCGATAAAATCAATTTGGATTTCTTTTAACTCGAGTTTCCGATTTCCTAGTAGGGTAATAAACTATCAGGTTGACCCCACTAATCACAAGCAGATAATACGTGTGGATCTTAATCTTTAAATATTACGTCTAACTTTTTCCTTCAAGGAAATAGAACTGTTAATTTTCAGATCTCGAGAAAATACGAAGGGTCTATTTTAATAAAAATGGGACTAATCTCAATTAAAACTCGTTGTAATATTGTTGCATCATATTCTACTCTTTATGATAGAAAAATATTTATTCTTTTTAAATAAGAGCTATTATATACTTACAAACGGCGTATTCCTTATATAGATATTTTCGAATCGAATCCACCTGATGAAACTTTATCCTTGTTTTTTATTCTATTAATTTTCATTGATGGCCGATATTTTTATTCATTCGGATGAATAAAGTTTGCCCCGTGTAAGAATCTTTCCATATAGTTCTATTTGATTTTTTTGACATTATTTTGTCATAATCTTGCCCCCATTCATGTCATGATATCAAGGGCGTCAGAAACTTATTGACTTTCATTCTGCTTATGCTTAACTGGCAGATAGGGTAATATTCTAAAAGTTGAGAATATAACCCCATAAAGAACTGCAAGGTATTAAATTTCTAGAAATTCGAACGTTGGTCCATTCGAGATATGATCCCTTTTAGTATTGAACTTGCGCAAACGGTTTTTGTTTTTAAATATTTCCAGAACAGGTCGTATTCTCTCAGAGATTGGCCTTGCCTTATTATCCTGAACATGCTGGGAGTTTCTAATATTCCGGTCAATACATCCCGACTATATACTGAATGTTTTTAGGGTTATTATTTATACATTTAAGAAAAAAATGGAGACTTAAAAAACATCAATAAAATTCAATAATAAATAAAGTAAAGTTCAGATACGTGCTTGAGTACCAGGCTTCCTAGTTGTTAAGACCCTTTTGGTTTGTATTAAAATTATATGTCGGAAAATTAAATTTATTTCATTCATTAAAATAATCTTCAGAGTTAAATCAATACTATGTAACACATAAATTGCAGTGAGCAGTGTTCTTTAACTGCTAAGTCACAAATATGCGCATGCTCACAGAAATATTTCTTGGTCCATTAAAAATTTAATACTGGTTCAATAAGTATATATCTAGTGCGCCATGTTTTTGTTTCTGCCGTATTCGTCATACGGCCGGTTAAATGTTTATCATATTTTTGTCAGTCTGCAAGGTTTGAAAGGTTGAAGATCGCTAACATCGAGAGTTCTACGATTAATTATTTATTTACAGATAAACAGGGTAGGCCAAGGGGGTGAATAATAATTTATTTTAGAATTGTTTTTTTTTAACAGGATTTAGGTATTGATATTAAGAAAAGAAAAATATGTCTTCTTATTGGAGGTAACGGGGAAAAATTTTTGGGATTTTCGCAAATGAAGTAGCGCTGTAGTAGGAGGGGGAGTGACTTGATAGAAATATGGTTCGAAGGGAACTTATTTTAAATCACGGGAAATTTTTAGTTTCGAAAATATTTCAAAAATTTATGTCAGGTTTAAATGTTATAATTCAAGAAAATTGAAGTCATATTTTAATAAACACTTAATTTAACACTCTAATTTGTGGAATATATTCTTTTAAAGCGAACTTTCACGAAGAATGTTTTATAAGTTACGTGTACATTTTATTGTTAATCAAATTATGTTAATAAATGAAACAATCTATTTATAACACATAAATATACTGTTAACTCTTTAAGTTTTTGAAAAAAATATAGAGTTAAAAAATATTTTTTTTATGGAAGAGTATGACTAATCTCATTTAAAGCATAAAAAATGTATGAAAAAATATATTAAAATCTGAATGTTTTATGAAATCATGAAAAATAATTACGAACTCGTGCGCAATTTTACGAAAACATCAACGCGCATGAGTACATTTTTCTGTTTAAACGTTACTTTTATACCGTTTGCGAAAACAATATTAAATTCGGTCTAGTAAATATCAAAAAATGATGAATAAGATAACTCGACGATTTGAACCTTAGAATATTACATATTAGCTGAACAAAGCTAAAAGTAGTGAGTAGTTCCTAAAAATTTTTAAATCTTTATGCCCTTGATTTCCTATAATTATTTTTTTTCAACTGGGCAAATGCCAGAATACCCGCAAAGTTGTATTTGTACTCGGGATATTTTAAAGTTTACGGGCGAGGTTTTCTGGAACTTACACTATCAATGGTTTCGGTTTTGTAAGAAACCATAATTGGAATTAACGGTGAATAACAGTGCAACTTAAATTTTTATTTAAAGGCTTTAAGTTTGAAGTTACCTCGAGTTTCTGTTCGTATCGTCTCGGAAATGGTATTGTTATCCATACTGTCTCCATGTTTAGGTAATATCCTAAAACTGTTTCATAATAGTTAACATATTTTTTTACCAAAAAATCAGTTATAAATAACGGAGAGAAAATATTTTACTTAAAAAATTTGAGGAAAAGATAATAATAATACAACACAACCAAGTGTAAAAAATAACAGGAATAAAACGGCCATCCAGGATGCATTCATGAGAAATTAATACATTAAGTTATAATTTCTCAATATAAAATAGTAAAAAGTTTTGGCAGTTTATTGAGCATGAGCATATCGAAAAACATGATTCAGTTTTTAATTATAGAAACATGTTTTAAAAATGTATTATTTTAATTTATAAAATTAAGCTTTTGTTCTTAAAAGTTTTATTTAATTTTTTAATGAAACGGCATCCTAAAAGTTTAGGAACAAAAGAACTATTATTCGAGGAGTTATTTTTATCACGAAATAGAGTTAACGAGTTGAAATTTCCTATAAAAATTTAGGAGAAAAAAGGGAATTTTTATTTTTTACGTAATTTACCAACATCCCCTTTAAACTCATTAATGTATTATCATTTTGTCATTTAATGAAGTATTTGGCAAATAATAAATTGTAACAATTGCGGTATGACAATGCTTCGTTTGATTTCGTTTCGTCAAACGCTCGTTTTTTCAAAACTTTTTAAATGGATTGTTAACAGTAACATTTTTTTTTCAACCGTCATCATTTTAATTCTCCGTTTTTATGTACACCATGGGGTAATTTTAAAATTTTTGGGCCGTAATATTAAATTAATCAAAGGGTTTTTTCAAAAAATAATATAAAAATCGGATGGAATTCAATATCGTTAGAGGCCATATATTTGTGAAATATTAAATGAAAAATATTTGATCAATCAAAAACTCGTTTTCATTAAATCGTACATTTGACTATCCTATCTATTTTTATGTGTATTTACCCCATTAAATACAGATCTTTTCAAACACTTGAGTTATCCCGCCAAGTTTATAATTTTTATTCATATCTTTAGGAAGTAATAGTTATCATAAAAATTTCTAAAGTATTTTATAATCCCACATATTATAGCACATAACAAGAATTTTCATTAAAAATAATTTAGAATTTTGTATTTATGTTTTTTATTATTAAAAAACTAGCCTTTTCATATTATAATAAAATTGCATATCCCTTTTGTTTTGCAAGTTAATGGCTAAAATTTACACATGCGCATGGTGGGCACCGATATTAAGTAAGCCGTTGAAAAAAACCAAGAAATAAATCGTGTAAGTGCCCATTCCAAGATTCTACTTACTATTTTTATTTCATTATTTTTTGTCAATTCAAAACCTCCTTGTAATATCTATTTCACAGAAATTAATCGTGTTCTAATTTATGAACTATTTTATGGCTTATTTTGTCTTAAAAAAATCCTATACTTGACGCCTAACTTAATTTTTAATTTTCTGTAGATCCTTGTTTATAGTATGTGCTGTAACGTATATTGTTTATACTCTACTAAATTACAAAAAAACAAAGAATTCCTAGCAACAATACATCCACGTTTTTTTCTTGATACCGTGGAAAATTTTTGGGATTTCTTGCTTAAATTTTATTTTTTTTATTTGTTCCTAATACATTTTATATTTTTAAAATTTGCATTTAAGTCTGAAATAATTAGGATAATTTATTTCGAATTCCTTACAAGTAAATACAGGATTTATTGTATGTTTTTTAATTGCATTAAATTTAGTCAAAATCTTTTTCAAATATTCGAATTCAAAATTAGTATAAAATATGAACCAAAACGAGACATGTCGATGAAACAATACAAATTCAAAGATGGCATAATCTATTGTTTAGTAAGATTTGTTTAAATGAACGTATATTACTCATGCCATTTCCTTATTTACCATGACTTATTTCCTAACCAGGTTAATGTCTATTATACGAACGCCACTTTTTTTGAAATAAAATATTAGCTTATACATCAAATATAATTAATCTGCTTTTATTTTTTAAATTACTAACCGGAGAGCCAAGATATACACAATTTATTTAGTCCGCGCACGCGCAGATCGTTGATGAAACTTTTAAATATCATTGCGAGACAAGAAATGGTCCTGGTGGAAGTTACTCCCGATAAATCCTCAGATGAACAAGAATTTCGATGCTATAAAAGAAAGTGTAGGACAACCAGATCGATACTCTTCAAATTTTTTTTTGGATTCAAGACTTGAGTTGAGTAGAATTTTATTTATCTTTGGTGCAACATGTATCCGATCAAAATAATAGAGGATGATTTCACATTTGCTCACCAGACAGTTATTGACTGGTCTAGGTTCGGCAGAGACCTCTGTGTTTCTCGTTTCGAAAGAAACGGAGATTTGAAGATAGGTGGGCCAGATACCATCGTAGAAATCGACGAAAGCATTATTGTCAAACGTAAATATAATAGGGGAAGAATGCCTCGTGAGCAATGGATGTTTGGAGGTGTTCAGCGTGGATGGGAATGGAAAATCTTTCGTTGAGTTCGTTCACGAAAGGTCTAAAGCAGTTCTGATTCCCATTTTACAAAGAAGAATCAAAAGGGGAACCAAGATTATAAGTGATGGCTGGAAGGCATACACGCAATTAAATCAATATGGATATGATCACGAGGTTATCCTTCATTCCGAAAACTTTGTGCACCCAGATGATCCAGAAATGAACACTCAAAACGTTGAGAATATGTGGGGAGTTATTAAACGATTTCTTCGAAAACATTGAACGAATCGTTCTCCCCATGAATTCGAATACGTGGCAGAGTTTTTTTTCAGATGGCAAGTCGAAGATGTATTTTGCTCGTTCATCGATCTTATTAGATATAAATACGGGGTTTAATAATATTTTATATTCTCTGTATTTATATTCATATATAACATCAATTTTTTCGTTTGAACCTTCAAATAAATGGCAAAGAATAGCCATTAATTTACGTACGCATGCGAAACGCGTGTATTTCATATGATCATAACTTTTTACTCCGTTATGTTCATGTTATAAAAATTGTAAAAAACAATTAAAATAAATAGGTATTAACTATATTTAAAAAAAAGTGGCGTTCGTATAATAGATTTTTACCCATAGCCAAAGCGCATGCATACATTCTAAAGATACGAGCTAATTTCATGATCTATCTTGACTCCTATTTATATGGTCTCATTATGCGCGAAATTGATCCTTAACTATTAAAAGGATGATCTATTACTAATAGTGTAAATTAAGATGCAATAAATTCGACCTTACATTAAATGGCTGGATCCAAATGTAAGAACCTGTTTCGCGCATGCTTAAAATATAAATGATAGTTTTTTCTTCCTTTTTTGTATCTGCCACGAACAGAAAAATGGATAAAAGTAAAGCCGGAACACTTAAATCTAGATTTAAGAAGGGTATACGTTTTTATAATTAAGTCTGAAAACAATTGAGATTATTGACACTGTACAGATTAAGGAGTTTTTTATGCATGCTTTATTTGAATTTAAAATGTAAAAATTTTTAACAATAAAAATGGCTCGCTGTATGCAGCAAGAACAGCTACCCAACTTTGATACGAGTGCCTCAATCCCCAATGAAAGTCGTCATTCATTTATGAGAGGTGACTGAACGTGGAGAAATTAAAGAATCACGCTAATTGCGCAGCCAATTTAATAACTGAAGACAAATATTACGAAAACCTTCCGTTAACCCGTTACCGAACACATTTTATATCGAGGTCTCGTCCAGAAGCGCAATTTTAAATTGACTGAAAAAAATGTACGAAGTATTTTCGGTTATAGTCGTTATTGGCGGAATTGTGTTAAACGTTTTCAGAAAATGTTCTCCTTTGCACATAACTCGCTTAAACTTAGCTCAATCGTTATTTATAGTTCAATTTTGAAAAAAAGTTCCAAATTGTCTCAATATTAAGGCAAAGACAGGGCGAGAGAAAGTTCATATCGCGAGGGAATAGCCAGTTAAGCCAAAATTTAAGGTAAAAAATAAATAAGCATGTTGAATGAATCACAGATTATTACTGCGGAAGAGTTTGATAAAAATTAGAAGTGCATCATTATAATGTGGGTGCGAATAAATAGGGTTCTTATTATATCCTCGAAGTGATTGAAATCGGATGAATCAATAAAAGAAGGGGAGAACGTGAAATTAGAGGATGAGGAAAATTTCTGTTATGATAAAGGCAATGCTAAACAACACAATCGATAAGAAAAGGCTTCCATCTCTAGTAAATCGGAGATACCGCTTAGAGAAATCCTCATTCATATTTGGACAAAACAATAGTCGCTAAGACCAATCTACAAGGGTTTCAAATATGCAAGATAAACAGATCGTAATTTTAAGCGTTACTGCTTTGACTTATGTATCTAATTTTTTGATAATTTGTACGATTGTAAGGTGGATGGCAGCAGAAAAACCGTGGAACTTGATGATGGCGTTAAAGTGAAACGCAAGTAAATATAGAGCAGTCTTTTGAAGAAATTATGAATATTTGGTAGGGTCCAACAGTTAACCGATAATACGAAGCAAATTTTTATGGAGTCGTCGACGACCGGACAGAAAATACACTGTTAGGAAGTGTCAAGAGAAAAATAGAGCAAAGATGAAGAATCCTAAGCAACGGCTGATGATCATAACGAATTTACGGCATAATAGATTCATTCACAAGGGAAATTTTCTCCATCCAGATAACTCTGATATCTACACGCAAAACATGGGAAAATTGGGACGTCTTATAAAAATTATTAAGAAAATACGGGAAGAACAAAGCCCCATACCAATTATTTATGCGCTTGATGGCAGTAGACGTGTTAGAAGAGATAACCATTTAAACTAAAAAATATAGATTTGAATCATAAAGATTAATTTAATATTTTCATCGATATTTATTTTCAAAAGCAAAAAAATCCGCTTATCAATTTATAAAGGGTCTTGGGTAAATTAATTCACAAAAAAAGGGCATTATTCGATTCCCTCCCTCTCCCAAGCGTCACATAGCAAAGCGTAACAAAATTATTTTGAAATTTTCCTGAGGGTTTTAAAATTTTTTACTTACACTGGACCCTCGCTATAACGCGGTTGGATAAAGCGCGGATTCGGTTATAACGCGGGATGGGCCTTGGACCCCATAGAAAAAATAAAAATATGTACTATGAACAATTTCATTGTTAACACGCTGATACTCTATCCACTATATATGCACTATGTCGGTGGGTACACTAATTGTAATTATACAAAAAAATAAGTAGTTACATGCTCTTTCATACCTAATCTAATATTTTATTTTATTCTTCACACAAAATAATTATTTCCTCTATTTCATTGAAAAAATAAAATTTTAATATTGAGTTTTCTTGTTTGAAATTTCCACGCTATTGAAAAAAAATGGCGGACGGAAACTAAGAAGTGTGTGTCTGTGTGCGTTTTTTTTTCACCTGGACATCACATCATCGATCTTTGCTATAAGTTTCATGATAAAATGCGATATAACAACAATAATTATTAATTATACACTGGGCCTTGGCTATAACGCAGATCCTACCATGGATCCGAGAAAAAGCGTTATAACGAGGGTCCAGTGTATTACATAAAACTCTTTTATGCCTTGAGTTAATTTTACACCAATATTTGTAGAAGTACTTGCGATATAACAGGATATTTTTCAGGTGATACGGATAATTTTATGCAGTCAATTTATTGAGGCGGTATATATTTTTCTTACTGTTTCAAATACATAAACTGTAAATTGAATCTATCATCGTTCTAATCGTCACATTTAAATGGGATAAACTATTATTTATCGATGACTTAATCTTAGCATATCAAATGGTATATTTCAACGCTATCTGAGATTTTATATAAACCTGGAGTCTAATTAACAATAATTAAATTCAAATATAATATAATCAATTGGAGATTTTGACTGAGTTAATTTAATTGATAAATCAATATCCTTGCAACACGATGGCTTTGGAGGGAAGAGATTAAGTAAGATGTTTCATTGGGAAGAATCTCCCACTGATGCTGATCTTGGCATAACTAGTTTCGACATGGCTCGGTTAGAGGGCCGCATGGCTTCCTCTCAAACTACACCAGTAAGGCATTACACATCCAGTGCGACACAAAAAAAAACAAACTAAAAGGATATTGAATACAGGTGTATTCATAAATAAATGTAACTTCTTTAGATTTTTGATAAAATTGTAAAAACTAATTAAAATTGAACATGCACTTAATTATGTAAAAAAAAAGAAGATTTAAACATAATAAAATAGTACCACTCCTACACGAATTAAGAATCTGTAAACAGATAAACGAATAGAATTTTGACGAAATAGACCGGATTTAATTCTTTAAAGCAATATTTTTTTACTCTTAATATTCGTTTGCTTAGATTTTTTGAAATAATGGAGCGACATAACATCAAGCATTAATTAAATTTTTAAGCATAAAAACCAAGAGATCAAAAAGTTGAATTATATCATTTAAAAATAATAATTAAAAAAATTAGTTAAAAAAAAACGTATAATTATTACCAATTTGGACATTTTACTACTTTTTCTCAACGTATACTCGTATGTAATTTTTTTAAATATTCATCGCTCGAAAGAAAAATAATATAAAATAATTAATAAAAAAAAGAGGCAGTCTATAATTTTTCTGGCTAAACGGGGTGCTCCTTGTTAATAGGTTATACTGTAACGTTGAAAAAAATTATGATTTTATTTTTGAATTAATTAATTTTTAATATTTTGGCTATCAGTTTGTGTGCAAATTCGAAAATCGTTTCCCCGCTTATAAATATTTTTCCTCCAAACATTCCAAAATTTAGACCTGATGTATCATTGTAATTATTTTTTTTTATTTTGCGGGACGTAAAAAAATAAGAAGCACCTCTTCTCTTAGGAACATCACAAAAAAAATTCCTTACTGCCCCCTCTTTTCTAAAATGTTACTTATTTTAAGAACGCCGTCTTATAACGATGCGGTACACTTAAATATAAACATAATATAACATCATAACCACCTCTACGGTTCGTAACGACCAGATGATCCAAACAAATATGATCGAGAAGATAAAAAAAACATAGCCTTTATCAGAAATATGGGGAAGAACTTTTTGCGAAGAGACATATCTAATAAAAAGAATATGATGTAAAAAACATGCGCCCTAATATAGTTAGATTTTTTTTAACTGTAAGTTATCCTATAATAATAATTTCAGAATTATTTTTTTATAAAATAAGGTAGATCAGATTTAAGGAATTATTAAAAAACCCTTTTTCTGTTGCGCCTCCAATATAGCTCGCAAAATTCCTCAGACCTAGGTTATGACCTAAGGGCCTCATTTTAGTAACACGGTTTTAAATAATAATACTAAATTTCTTTTTTTTTAATATCAATTGGTAATTATAAGATTTCATATTATTATGCTATTAAATTATATTTTCATAAATACGTTATTGCTTTACCGTCGCGCTTGTTTAAAGACCATTGATTCATTAATTTAAGTTAGGGTAGATTACAAAATATGGGAAAGAATGAAGATATTGCCGTATTATTAACTTTCCCCAAAACTATTAATCAAAATGAGAAAATTAATTTTAATATACAAATAATTCAAAAATCAGCTATATTGTGTTTACACGCTCCCTGCCAGTAACCTATATAGAAGAACGCACGATAAAAAGACTTTCTTTAAAAAGGTTTGGCAAGGAACAGGCCAAATAAAATATTTTGGATCAAATTATAAATATCCGTCCTCTACCTCGTAGTACGTCAATTAAAAGAAGTTTTTAACAAAAAATTTAATATTTATAAATAAAAAATTCGACCACAGAATAATAAAAAAAAGTAAAATATTTTAAATTAATCATAATAGTAGATTCATGATCATTCATTAGAACACCATTACTCCCCCGTTGCATCCTCCGTTCCTCCGATTAAATCATGCCATGAACTGCCGAGATACAGTTGATACAGTCACATAATTATAAATAACCATTTGATATTTATCTAAAATCATGGCAAAAACACGTATCCTCGTTAGAACTCAAATAAGCAACTAACTAATCTGTAGTAATTGTCTGTAATTTATTCTCCCCACTACTAGCTTTTAACAGCATTATGAATCTTTGCATAAAAAAAACGATATTTATTTGGGATGTATCACATATTTAAGCATTAAGAATTCAAAATGTATCGTCGAAGATGAAAATTTGATTTTTAATCATTCAAAACTAAAAATGATAAAAATTTAGATCCCATATAAAAACAGATTATTTTAAAAGAGATTGAATAAAAGTTGAAGGCCACGATTTTAAGCGGTTTTATAATGAGATGGATAAATCCATGCTTTCCTCTGAAATTATAGGCGATATTAAAGAGGGGAATTAATAACCCCCACCTAATGCGGTGGTGTTACACTAATTTCATATAGAGAGATCTTAGTATGGATTGGAAAAAATTCGATGGGGATTTATCTATTAACATGCGAATGCCTACGAAAACTCATATTCTATAAAAACAAATATATAATTAAGAAATCATAAATTAAATAATAAGAATTTCAACATAAAAGTAAAATAATAAAAAATGGGAGTTATACTAAAAATACTGGCTCAATGGTATTTTCTAAATAATCGAAACGTCGTATAATTACTTAGTCTTCGCAAAAAGAGGATTTTAATGAAAAACATAAAAAATTTACGAATGAAAACTAATTTATTTGAGGTAATTTTTATTTATTAATTGTGTATTTTTCTTTGATTTATGGTTTGGGGGTTTACACAAAAGATATTCAAAAAGATAGCTCTTAATTTTTATGTATTTTGTTTTGACCTTTCTCTTTGTTCGTGTTAATAATATAAAATTTTCTAATAATGTCCTTTTCTTAATTAAAAGATTCTTAATGACGAGGTCGAACGTCATACCTGAGCTTCGTTTGTAAAATAATTAAAACATATCTCATAAGGCTTAAAAACTGTAAAATTTTTGTTGCACATTCAACTGAAAAATAAATAAGAATATCTGCCGATTAGGTCCAAATCGACAACACGAATAAAATCAATCTGATAACCATTCCCAATTTTAATAAATCCAAATAAAACAAGACACGGAAAATCTTGATGGAAATGATCAAATACTGTCGTAAATTTTTCTACAAATTATAAACAGAATTTCTATATTTGGTAAAGATGATTCATTATGCGCCAGAGCAGCTGGTAACACCGTTAACCGTTAGTTATGCGGATTGAAACGACTGTCTGCTACATCAGACTTGGAGTTGTGTACCCCCGGATATTTTGGACGATGCTCTTATATAAGATAGTGTGTGTTATATTCCCCTAGAACTTAAGCCCCGAATGGCATGATTAAAGTATGGCCAACTATAAAAAAAGGCAGCCCATCGTAGAAGAAAAAAAAGATTTATTTTTCTTAGCCATTCCTCGATTTTATTTTTATTTTATAAATAAGTTCTAATTGAATTTTCTGAAGTTGTTTCGAGTTTCATCTATTAGATGCTAATTTAATACACTAGACAGGCCAAAACTAATTATATCAAATAAATAGAAATGAAAAAAAGCTTCAAAATAAAATAAAAATCTGGTCATATCCCATACAAATTGACCACCTACTCCTTTTAAATGAAAGATGAGAAAATAGTTTAAATCTGGTGTTTTCAAATTTTTGGAGAAAATATAATTAATTTTAATTTCAAAAAAATATAAATAATTATGTTATTTTTAAATCAGTTTCTTTAAAAATTCATTACATAAAAATTGATTTTTTAAAATGTTGAAATGATGTTAATTGTAAAAATTAATCATGATTCTATTTGTCAATAACACACCTTAATATTAATAAATTGCTATTAATCTAAAGGAGTGTATGTTGATTGCAATACTTTTATGTTATTACACCCGTTTATCTTAATTTAAAAATAACTTATAATCCACATAAGAAAAAGTAAATTTCGAACAACTAATTAGTAATTTTTGAATTTTTTATACAGCCCCACCGTAAAAATTACTATTTTTTCTGTCATGAATATAAATTAGATTTTTTTATTATTTTATAATCTAGAGATAGCTTGAGCTTGATCTAAAGGGCATTTGAAACAAAAATTGTTTGTAATATATTTTATTTTATTTTTTTTGAAAATCACACGTTTACCCCAAGATTATAAGGATATTATAGGTCTAAAAAATATAAAACCCGTAGATGCATTTATATTTTCATAAAAATAAAATTAAAAAAAATGACGATAAAATAATATTTATTTATTTTAATTTAAAAAATGACCTCATTCTCAATTAAGCGCTTATTTTTATTGCCTTGCAAAAAATTTGTTGAAGCATTTTATGTCAAGAATATTTAAAAATGAACGAGGGGAATTTTTTCTTATAAAATATTAAAGCATTTTAATTTTGGAAAAAATTGATAACATTGTAAAAAATGTAAAATAATCGAACAACCCGTATTTCTTGTCTTTAAAATTGGATAAAGGATATTACACGAATATTTATCTACGAAATATTGATAAATATAAAAGGATAATTTTAAGTGTCGCGGCGTGCGGAAAACCACATACCTCATTTCACTTATGTTGCAGGTACTAGCATCGAACAATTGATCTCAGAATTCAACTGATATGTTTAAATTGAGCAATCATTTCATGGACTTATTTCTGTCTGTCCTCAATATTAGAGACGGAAAAGAATTAGCATTATTAGTGTCTATTGATCAAAAATTCAATCACAGCCCTGTATTTCATAAAAATCAATATAAGATATTTGACGTGGCTCTCAACGAATATGTTCCTAGTTTTTTAATCAACATTCTTGAGTCGATCAGAGTAGAATCGCTGTTTTAAAAAAAAGGAAAATCGATATTTGAATCTTGAAGATTTAGGCATGGAAATATTACATGCCGTTCGAGGATACGATCAATTTGACCAAGGCCACCCTTTTTTTAAAGTAACATATTTTAATCAAAAAAGACTTCTGCAATCGTAAAACGCACTATAAAAGCTAAAATCGAGAATATAAAAGCAGGCGAAAATTTAACATCAACGTATTAGTTTAATATACAATTTAAGTAAACGAACTCATAAAATCACGTCGTATTACGAAGAAATAGATCATTCCTCAGAGGTTGTTCAGATCAATAATAAGTTAAACGAAATTCCAGCAATACCATCAGATATTCCAAGTATTTACATTATTTTCAATTTTTGACATTTCATTCCTTATCCCAAATCCCCAAAATAACGAGATTTTGAATGCTTATAATGATATTGTAAATAAAAACAACTCCATCGGTGTACCAATCCTAACATGTTTTAATCGTTTACCTTCAAGAAGGTTGATTACGCAAAATATTAATCAGAAAATTCCCTGATTTTTATAAAATTGTTAAAAATCCAATGTGTTTCAGTAAAATTCGTAAAAAAATTCTTGTATTTATCTCTTAATCAAAGTAGATGGAAATATATACTGATAAGGAACAACTGATATCTGATACATTATTAATGTTCAACAATGCATTAGCATATTATCCTAAAAATTCTGATTTTTATATAGTTTTATTTTGGGTTATGATTCAGATTTCAGAAGATTTTGTGCAATTTTTAGAGAAAATGAAAAATACGCTACCTGAAAAAATGACTGAAGACATTTGCATGTCCTATGAAGGGAACAAAATTAGAAGAGTTTTTAATAAATTGTTACACTTTAAAGTTTGTACCCTTTAAACACTCTTAGGATAGCCAAGGCTCTTATTTAATATCCAAAGAATTCATGTTGCTTCCTTCTAAAGAAGTTATATTTTCTGATAAATTTGCAGGAATATCCAGAATATTATAAAATTATATCCGATCCTATTGATCTTACTATTATTGGCAATAATATCAGTCAATTTAAAGTAAAATTGAGTAAATAAGTTCAGTATAAAACAATAAAATTGTTTATTGATGATATGGCATGTCTTATTTCAAATGCACGATTTTTTAACAACGCATCATCACAAATATATCAAGACACTTTTGAAATCGAAGAATTTATTTCAAATCACCTTGGTTTAAGAATATCAGAAGAAATAAATAAAAAATTAAAATACCAAAAAATACTTAGCTCTGCTGATTCCCCCTTTTGCAGAATCACTAAATTGATTTCCCACACTTTACAAGCTTCTGTATTATTTTCCCAGATTAACATAAGGGATTTGACAACAATAAACTGATAAAATTAGCAGGCGTTCAAAAGGTATGTTCTTTCTCTTTACATTTAAAGGCTATAGAAAAAATAAAGAAAAACATGTTTCAATATCCCAGCGTTGACGAGGTTTTTAATGATATCATTTCTATCCTACAAACAAATCTACAAGACTTTAGACAAAATAAAAAATTATATCATGTAATATAGACATTTAAAATTTTAGAGCAATCTTTTATTATTGGCATCTGTAAACGAAACATATAAGATTTTATGTTCCAATCCGGTGTTGAATTTTATTATTACTCCTAATAAAATCATAGCTTCCATATTTGAAGACCTTTCCTCAATTAAAGTGTGTGTATATTCATCTTTATGTTAGGATGAATTTGATGTTTGTTGTATTGACTGTTTATCCCACATTAATTTTTCAAAAGAGTTCACATTGAATGGGATAGTTTATGCACGCTCCTTCGCTCTTAATTCAATTCAGACAGCAATAAAACAAGTTTTAATTCAAATATATTTCTCAGAATTTATACACTCGAGTAGAATGTTTTCAACATGATTTTCTCTCTTTGTGTAAAGTAGCAAGATATTATTTTTCTAAATTTTCTGAACCTTATATTCATTCATACAAATTATATAAAGAATTCATGAAATTACGCCATAAATATATTACTCCAGAATCATATATTTGCAAATTTACTCATTACTGGTCATTAGACTTCAGGAGGGACAGCTCTCATGATAACTCTTCACTTAAGAAGGAGCAAGAATCTGTTGCAAATTGTTTCTCTCTCCAACATATTACGAATTCTGCCATTGACACATCTTTCAACAAAACTGGAGAGGTGATATCGTTATTTTTAACCCCAGGAATTGTGTTCTAATACTATTTTGTTCGTATCATCTGTTTTATTCAAAGAAATTATATACCAACGAGGAGATTATGTTGTACTCTTGGCGTACTTAATACAATTTCTTACTGTAGAGAGAATAACGTTTCGAAAATATTTTTGATAAGAAAATTATTTTGTCTAAAATCTGGAAAAAAAGTAATCAAGTATAAATAATCTATTATCAGGCATTTATTGGAAATTTAATGATCGATCCAAAAGATGTAAATCTTTGTTATAATCGAAAATTTGCTAAAAATGAATTGATTGTTTCAAACCTACTTGAATGCCATAAAGTCAAAACAATTATTAAAAAAGTTAATGTTCATCATACATTTATTCATAAAAATTATCACACTTCTCACATCGTAGAAAATTTTTATTTTTTCCACACAGTTATCAATTTCGAACAAAAAACTCTTTGCTATATTAATTTTCAACCAACTTTTATTGATTCCAGTTATAAATTAAGAGAAGCCCCTCTCGAAATTGAGAGATCAGAAATTACTGTCTCAAAATGCCGCCTAATTCAACCTATTGATTTTATTTCAAATATGTTCATTCATATGTTCTTTGTATTTATTTCGTTCCTTGTGATGCTATAGAACTCTTTTTTAGCTTCGGGTACTGATGGATTAGGCGAAATTGTTCAGATTGTTAACAAAAATAGACATTTAAGAAAAGGAGATTTTATAAAAATTAAAGGCTCAAATAATCATTTGATTTATCAAATAAATGAATTTCTTCAAACAAATCTAAAATTGGATGATCAATTAAAAGATTCATATACTTTATCATGCCGAGAATATCTTCCTATCAATTCGATTGATATTTGTTCCACAATTCTTTATTATGAAAAAGAAATTGTGCAAACAAATACAGTTAGTTCTATTTCTTTAGACCAAATCGAGAGTGTAGTTTGCGTATTGACAGAATCACAATACATTAAACGTAATACAACAGCCTGATTTTAGTTCGGCCCACTCAATACAAAGAGGAAAATGTGTTTGTATGCTGCAAAAAGATATCCAAAAATAATCTGGAAACAATTGAGTGTTTTTCTAGAAATGTAGATGTTTTTCCAGATGAAATAATATTTTTCGATAATCCACCTCCAAAATTTGTGAAAGTTTTTTTTTATAAAATAACTGAGTATTTTGGAAAAGCCATTGAGAGAGAAATTAGCCAGATATGGGGCGATGGATCAAAAAAGATACTAAATGAAACAAAAATTGAGTATAACTCTATATCATCCCTTTCCTCAGATAACGTTTATTCAGTTTTATTTATATTAGGGCAATGCACATCTAGTAGATAGCCAAACAATTACAAATGTTAATTAATGTGTGATCTATTTAGGCGAGATGTTTTTGGGAGGATTGTAATTTTTCCACATCAAAATTTATAACTTTATTTGAACATTTCTGTTCTTCTCATGGTAAAAAAGTAGAGGATGGTTGGGAATATAAGTAATTTATAATTAGAAATTGATCCAAAACTTTTTGTATGTAGATGGCGAGGTTGTTTGAAGGAAGAAAACGACAATGAGTAAATTATGCCATCTCATTTTAGTTATTTTTCATCATATGCTGATTTAGAACGTCATATACGAGACATTCATTGCAAAGAATTTATCCCCAACACAACTGTAGATTTCAATAAACAACCGTATGATCGTTAATCACGTTAACGGCTAGAGTTTTAGAGAAAGATTCTTCAAATAATAAAACTGAAATATCAAATTCTTTAAACAGATCAGTTATTCCTCCACGTAAATATTTATTTTGAAATATAAGCTGCTGTGTATATTATTAATTCTCAAAATCGGGAACTTAAAGAGAAAGAAAATATCATTAAAAGTCAAGAAGAAGAAATTCAATTCCTTGTTGCTAAAAATCGCTCGTCTGACTTAGTCTTCCCACCTCAAACTTTTCAGTATAATATTGATCAATTAGTCTTGCCACGTTTTCGTGGCATACCTCAAGTCCCATTTATTCCAGTTCCGCAATCTCGACCATTTTTACCCCACAATGTGCCGTATTTATATTATATTAAATTTCTAAAGAAACAGTTTTACGGGGAATTCTCACATTCCACAAAATATATATAGGGATAGTAACTATCAGTTTAATTCCCATGCTAATTTCAATGGATATAATAATCCCTATGATTTAGAAAAATCAATATTGCCTATAATGTCCGATTCATCTTCATTGAATCTAATTCCCCGCATACAAAACACGCGTCTCAACACCAAGGAAAACAATCGTTTTTAAACATTATTGTTATCTTCTTATTCTTGTCTTGTTGAGTTAAAGTTTTATTAGATTTTGAAATGCTAAATAGTGTTCCCCATCTCACAATACATAAACAACTCAACTATTTGTGTCCTCAACACAAATTTTTTTCTCTTCAAGTTTCAATTTCGAAAAAATATATTTTTTGGCATGGAAAATTATGCATAAGCTTATCGTATGCCTCCAGGTGGTATTAGATAATATTTGTAAAGCTACTACTACATTTAGATTATATAAAGAAAAGTTATTTCCAGGGGCTGATAATTTAGTATGATGTTTCTCAGAGATGTCTCTAAAAGGTTGTAGGTTATTTATTATAGAACTCCTATACATACATATGATTTTTTACCATCAAATTCCATTTTTTAAACACCTATAAAAAATGTTACTGGGATGGATTGTAAATATCTGCTTACCACTCAAACGGGTTAATCCATTAATGGCATTGCGTTTATCAGTTTATGCATAAATAATACCTTGAATATAATTCACCTCAAAGTTAAAATTTTTTTTTTAAATTGTAAAATATTTCGTTATATAAACGAGATAGATATTTAAAATGTACAACGCGATGTTAATTTAATTTTGTGATAATCCTAATAATTTTCTTAGCTCTCTTGTCTTGTAATTTGTACTCTTTATTTTACAAATAAAAGCTTTTAAAAACCAATTTTTGTTTAATGTAGAGAAAGGTTTTACCGAATGACTGTTTTAATATTTTTATCAGTTGGGTTCATATTCGGGATGCATATCAAGTTATAAAAAAAGGATAGGCAATATACACGAATGTTTCTTTTTCCAATATTTACTGCTAGTATTGGAACATATACCTACTATAGCCAAAATAACTATGGTTCTAGAATAAAAAATCCCATACTATTATATGTCGAGTTACATCATATTACATTGAGTAGGCTATTTAACGGTTAACGGAATTTTTTTTTTATTAGTTCCATTCGCTACCTCTTAGCCGTATTAAAAACTGTGATAGGTCGCTCTTTAAAATTTGAAATTAATTTTTACTGTTTTTCCTGGCTCTTGCCATACACAATATTTACTGCAGTCTCTCCTTGCACTGTCTGCCCCTGTCCTACCATAAAAAAATGGCGAACATTAAAGAATACGAAGTCGCAATAAAGATCAAGAATTTTTAGAAATAAATGGTCTTCTCGATTTAAACTCTGAGATGTTGCCATAGACCCAAGCGGTAAGCGTATGCCATTCGACCATTAAAATTAAACATTTCAGGCAATAGATTTTATACAATTGAAAAAAATTATTCGTTTGAAAATAAAGAAATCAATATTAAATGAAATATTTGTTTAAACAATAAAATTGGTGAAATTTTCTGTATTTTTAAACCAGCCTGGTGTTTTTTTTAACCTCTCTTTTAGTTTAGATTCTTGTCTGAATCCAAAATATATAGTTTTGTATATTTTTTTAAAATTTTTGTCCTAAATAAAGTATATTCAAACTTAATACATTTAAAAAATTTAAAGGCTGAAATCAATTCATTCAACTAATTCTCAAATGCTTCTATGCCCTTTCTACGCAGAGTTTTTTTTGAATTTAGTCTAAAATAGGATTGATGCTGCAAATTAAAATTTTGAAACAGGATAATTATCTAGTTGCATTAATAGAGATTACACTTATAAAAATTACTTATGATAAATATCACTATAGCCCAACCGTTTTATTCTATTTTTAAATTTCGATATTTGCAGTTCAAAAATATGAAAAATCCTTCCAGGAAATAAATATGCAATGCAATAAATGGTATAAAATGTGTAGAATTTTCATCTCTTCCATAAGTTTCATTCATTTTAATAATTTCTGAAAATTATTCGATTTTTATGGATTGCGTTAGGTAAAATTTAAAGTAATAAACAATATTTATAACATTTCAAACTGGACCCTCGAAGATATTGTTATTATGAGTTAACGTTATTTGTTGAAAAAGAATACATGAAGGTCGCAAAAAATAAACAAATTTTAAGAAGATAGTTATTAGTTTAAATACGCTCTTAATCGAAACGCAAATTCGCGTCTTGTACTTAGACTCAATATTTTATATAAAACTAAGATTTCAAATACATTCTTTCATTGCTATACGCTATAAAACTAGTGCTTCCCAATCTATGCACCGTGGCAAAAAGTCAAAAGATTATAAAATTATAATGACGTTGCATTAATACTTTATTGGTCTCTTGACTAGTAACTATTAACTAAATTAGTAAAGTAAATAATAGATTTCGTTCTTCTTTATTGACTGTTTAGTTTTGCAACTTTAATTTCATTTAGGAGTGATTTTAATTCTCTTCTTTTAAATATGGATTTACAATTTTACATGAACGACAGGCCTTTCTTGGATATCAATTGTAGTTTCACAACTAAGAATTTCCATATCATAAAATTCAGTGATACTGTAGTCCTGTATACATGCAGTTAACTGTTATTGACAGAGAACAATATAGGCGGGTGAATGATTGGATTTTTTATTAATGTTACAGGATGCTCCATAAACTTGTATCTTTATATAACTGTAGTATTGTAGTTAGTACAGTAATAGTTAAGCATATTAGTTATTTTAAAATGAAATAAGAGAATTTAAGCTCCAGTGTACCGTTTACTGTTTTGTATTTGCCTAATGTGCTTTGGCCATAACAAGATTGAAAATCACCGCTATAAACGGTATGGAACAAAATTTAGTAAGAGAGCACACGGCCTAAAATACGAAAATTTGTATAAGTGTTTGCTCGTGAATTACTTAAAGCTCTCGAAGAAGTAGGTGTTTTTTTTACGGAATATTACGATGAAGAGGTAAATATTTTTGTACGCAAAGCAAAAAGAAAAACATTATAAAAGAAATGGCAAATCTTGTAATTTGAAAATGTATAGCAGGAACAATTTTCCCCAATAAATGTGCACTAAACTCTTGCCAATAAATCAAAATGAGCAATGTGAAAAAAGCAAAAATTAGCACAGAATTACCCCTCTTTAACGTTTTCGTGTTTTTAGGACTGATAAATATAATATATGTACACGGCGATATTATGTCCGTAACAAAAATTGTAAAATGTCCATATTTTTACAGAATTATTATTATTTCAAAATATTATTTTTAATGATAATAATTAACTTCAACAAATGCATCTATAGATCTATGGATATTATATACTTCTGTATTTATTAGAATGATCGAAGTAAAACGGCGCCAATATTTCTAAAAATCTAAACACGAGAATATTTATAAAAAAATTAAAATGAAAAGTAATTATTTCTTGTCAGAATTAAATTCGGATCCTCCCTTCGAAATTCCAAAGTAACAATTCTATTAGTTCAGTTATTCGCCGATTCATCATTTAAGTAAAATTGGCAATATTTTATCCTACCGAAATCCATTCTATTTTTACCTCATTCAGTAACTGTTAAATTTAAATGTGTTTTAAAAATGTTCTTATTGATTTAGAGAAGTTCCATTTAATTCTAATTAACCATGAATTTAAATTCATTTTAAATTAATTCTGTCAAAATATCAAATTGAAAATAATATATTCGAATTTAACTGTTTTTAATTCGACAGCAAATTTTTATAAAATCGTAAAAGCGTTAAAAAACGCCTTTTGATATAAAAAATTTAAACCGGTGGAAAATTAATATATCCCCTACAAATGTAACGGTAAGGACAAGGTTATGCTCAGTCCTCTGCGTGTATATTTTTATTTCCAAAATGAAGAAAAATACATATGTTTAAAAATAAGTGATAGAGTATAATTTTATAAGTTTCCAAACAATATTAGAATAATATAATTTAATATTTTTTTTATCAATTAGGAAAAAATATCCTTTTTACGAGATAATTTAATAATAATAGAAGAGAATTTCATCTAATTTGTATAAATTTTTAAAATCCTGAGGTAATACAAGATAAAGTTATCAAGCTGCACTAGAAAGGAGGGGGTAAAAATTTTGGGGAATTGTGTTACAAAATGGAGTTGAGAATCATATATTTCCATTTTTGGCGTTATGTAATTTGCAAACAACCCCCCATGCTCTTTTACAATATTTTAGGATTTTTTTATCTGTGCACTCGGGAAGTGAAAATTAGGATTAGCGTGTCATTATTCTTGTTTGAGACGACGGATAAGAACATTTCTTTAGTTTCTCTACATATTCTACCACAATACCATAGGCCATTGACGATACAGTTTTTTCCATAGTTATTTCTTAAATTTTGGTTCATCAATCTCAATCTTAAGTCATTCTTACCCAATCAATCACTCTTATTATTCAGTTTAAATAATTATCCAAAACTTATCGAAAGTAATTGCACCTATCAAAAATCATTCAAAAGCTATTTTGCTCATCTACCACATCTCTATCTTTGATAGCGTTGGCAACCGAACCTCTAACCGAAAAAAAGTAATTCCGCAAATATTTTGTGGAGGGAATTTCTATCTACCGAATCTGGCATCATAATGTCAACTTAACCTATGGCTGTATTTTGAACATTTTAATATTGTGGATTGCCCAGCATAATAGATTTTATTATCTTTGTAGTTATTTTGCGAAGATGGTAAAATTCACGTTTAAATCAGGGCTCGGAACTAAAAACTGAGATTTAACACATGCGTATTTATACTTATCTAAAATAATTCGAGAATAGCGTCTAAATTTCTTGAAAAAAACTATCAATCACCTAAGGAACACCGCTTATTGGCCATCCACCTTTTCTATGTTCAATGATGTCTCGAACTGCGACCTTCTTCATATTCTCAATGTATAGACAAAGAGGGACTTACTTGCAATCTATTTATATCTTGTAAGAAATTATAATATGATCCATAAACGTGATTTAGTTTATTTTGGCATAAGACTGTTGTTAAAATATTTTAATTTGTTTTTAGTTTTCAACAAAAACTAACTTATCTTTTTGTTAAAAAAACTAGCAATATTAACAGAATTTTTAATAGGTTGGCTAAGTAATAATGATAAGTGAATATCTAAACAAATGAAGCTCTTAAATTCAAGCATTTTATTTATTTTACCTTATTATTCGAAAATATAGATTATTTTATATATTGTGCTATGACTTATAAACATTTAATCTCAATTATCATTATTAAATGTAAGTCTTACTGTAAAATCAATGGCGAAAGTTATTTTTCAAAAAATTCCATATTTCATCGTTTACTCTCTTAAAAAACATGTACGAATTTTCTCGCTACATCCCTGAATAAGATGATTGCTTTCAACTATTCTTTGAGAAAAAAACTGAAATGGACTGGTAAAAAATATTGCAGAGATCTCAATAACTATAAAGACATTCGCTTGGCTGGAAGTGGTATGCTTGGTGTGCCGGAAATTATACTTAAAATCGACGACTGCCTTGATGCCTCGAGCAAATAGAACCGTACTAGAATCGTTTCTGAGAAATGGATATTTTGAGGAAGTTGAAAGAAAGTGCGAAAAGGATGTTCCAAATTTTTTTACCGTCTTAGTAGATGGCCGTACAATGAAACCCTCCGTCATGATGTTATGGATGAAATTTTTCCAGAAACTTTGATTTGTTACGATGAATAAGCTGCTTATAAAGATTTAAACAAACTTGCTTATTCATGAAAGAAAATTTTTTTAATTCTAAAAATCCCCTAATCTCCACAAAAAAAAATGTTGAAGGTATTGAGCAAAAACTCAAAAGTCATATGCATAAAAAGGGCACAAATAGAAGAAACCTCATAATTTAAACATAAAAGAAAATGTATTCAGAAAAACATATTAAAAAGACTTTACTTTATCTTCACTACTGATGATGGTAAAATTCGTGATTTTCTCGTAAAATCAGTTATGATACAATTTGAAATGCATTTTTGACATATCAATTCAGACTTGTACGCCCTTACTTTTAATGTACTTTCTCATTCTTTAACATTTTCTGCTTTTTTGTATCAAGATAATTTCTTTCACAGTCAAGATCCGAAAAAAATTAAGCTCCCTTTTTTAAAACAGAATCTTTATGCTGTTGATATATAAAATGATTCTGGTTTTACCGTTGTTTGAATAAAGAATTTTAGGCAATAAATATTTTATAATTCTTAAACATACTCTCGAGTTTTTATATATACATGGCATCATCCATAACATCTCGATATATTGCAAATACAGCACACAGATTTAATTTTCTATCTTTTACATGCGCCAGTCTGCGCAGCTTCTAAATATTCTTATTATTTCAGGCCATCGTGTAATTATTCATAAGAATTTATATCTCTTATTGTTTTAAGGGGTTTAACAAATATTTCTACACAATGCTTTGTTGTGGACCCGACGAAAGCGTAAACGTTGCCTCTTTCACAATATAAACAATGAATTATTATTTATAATTTCATTTTCTTCATTGATGATTAAAAATGGCTTGATCAAAGAAATTTTTAATGGGAAATGCGATTTTAAAGCCTGGTATAGCAATTTCCCATATGCGCGTGAAACAAATTGAAAGAAGGGTTAAGAAGGCATCCTGATTTTTTTAATCAGGTTATTTACGCTACAATTCCTTCTTAAACTTAAGGAAAAATTCCGACGAATTAGTTAATTTTCTCAAACTTAGACATTCGAAGCAAGCGCCAAAAGTTGAGTTGAAGCATCATCTACTCTAACGAAAAAAATTTGAAACTGAACCTTTACAAGATTATGCGACGTAACTAATGAAATTATCAGTGGGGTTGTGTTGAGATAGTAATAATCGACTACTAGCCACATTTGTTGAAGAAGCACTGATAAACGAGAGCTTTAAAAAATATTTAATGTGGCAAAATTATGAAGATTTAGGGGCGCAGCGAAGATTGGAGTTTAATATCTGCTTTTTAAACTAAATTTGTAGAGCATCATATCGAAATTTGTGCAACTAATTGAACATAATAAAAACCAAAGCTTGAAGATAACATCAATTTGTAAAAAGAGGGTTTAAAGCGTATTAAGAAAAACCATGTAGAACTCAAATGTTATAATTGTGAAAGGAATTGCCCTATTTATAGAAATTGCTGTATGCTAATAATACTGACCTAGGCTTATTTCCAGTTGATGCCCGATACGTTCATAAGCTAGACAAAAAAATGGTTCAACGAAAGTTAGATTTGGCGAAAATCAAGCGGGTTTAAAAGGCTCTATGAATGAAAAATCTGTTGACATTCTTTGGGAAAGCCAATCATCCTCATCACCATTGATAAAAATACGGTGTTCTAAATTTTTAGTAAGACGAGAACAAACTAGTTGCGGAATTACGAGATGTCCCCAGGTCGCAATTAAATTTAGTGTTTATCGCGGGAATTAAAAATTTTGTACTCAAATTTATTATTTGTAGGAATTTAAAAGTTTCCGGTAAAGGAGCAACCAACTTTTTATTAACTTTTTCTATATCATAAATTATAAAAATAATATTTTAGAGATGAAAGGCCAATCGACACCAAGAATATAATAATGATTGTCATTCTGTTTTTTATATTTATTTTTATCAACTTTGTTGATCTCTGTGTTTAGTAGATATAAATTCTTATATTATTTAAAAAAGTGTTTCAAGTAAACACTATAATGTTTTATCTAAGAGCGATAAGGATTTTGGCCACCTCAAAGAATATTCACATAAAAATTATAATTAGAAAATTCTCAGCTGATTAGGCAGGCAAAATTCTATCAACCAAAGGGACGAGCTAAGCAATCTTTTAAATAATATGTTGGGTGCGGTTATAATTAGAAAATCATGTTCGCCGCGGCTTTCCCAAAGTGTAAGTTAAAAAAAGTCTAAATCCCTTAGATTATGTGTTGATTTTCGAAAATTTACTCCTGAACTATACAAGATGCTTACCCTTACACTGTATTGGCAACACACTTTATACGATTGGTGGATCAAAAAGATTTTAGAAGTTAGATTTATCTTCTGAAGGGGAAAGTATCGGTCGATGAACCTGATAAGCATAAAACTACCTTTATTATACAAACTGGATTGTTTTAATTTACTCCAATGACTTTAGTACGGATAAGGGGGTAGAGCCCCAAAAGCTAAATAAAGTTATATTTCTCCAAAATAATACAAATGGTCCAATATGGCCACGCCGCCATATATAAAATTTAAGCAATTGTTGCCTAAAAAACAAGCATGCGCCTGACTTAAGTCGTTTAGAAGACCTCGGAATTGGTTATTAAAGGGCACGTCTTTAGACTAAGAAACTTTAGTATAAGTCAATGATGACGATAACGTTTATATATTGTAATGCCTTTTAAATAATGCAAGGCTCCTGCAACTTTTTAACGAGCTATGAATAATAACTAGGTCAGTTTATATCTGAGAATAGTTCAGTTTTTTTAGAGGTTATTATATTAGTCCGCAAGTCAGAATAACAGCATTTAAATTTAACATACATCACGTTGGCAACATTGCCCCAAACTGGCCTCAAATTGAACATCAGTAGATTTAAATTGTTTTGTACTTATGTTAAACTTTTGGGATTTCTTAGTAATAAAATTTGTGTTTCTGTTGACCCTAAAAGCAATAAAGCTATCACAATGTGGAAACAAAGTTATGCGATAAAAGACTCAGCGTTTTCTTGGGTTATGTTTATATTACTGGCTGTTTTTGAAAGACTTTGCATATTAAAAAAACTCGAAGACAATGGAAACATAAAGAAACTGTATGAGGGGGGGGTGGAAGATCATGAAAAAGCATTCGATAAACTAAAGGAATAATTTATTTATACTTCTGTTCTAGGATTTAAATAAATATATAAGACCATTCATTTTAGATAATTACCCTCGCCTCAATGCTATAGGCACAGTTTTATTTCAAATTGCTGGCAATGGGAGGGCATACATAATTTCATACGTTTTTCGGATCGAAAGAAAAAAGATGGGAAACCGAATTAGAAATACCACCAATCATCTGGTCATGTAGAAAATTTTATCTGTATTTGCCAGAGCTTCTTTTACCATAATATTTTATCATTTACCTCTTTCAGGCTCAATTAGACTTAACGATAAAAATTCTAAAACGACTTGATTGATCGAGTTTTTAAACCAGTTTGATTTAAAAAAATACTGGTCGAAGATTATATAAACACGCCAATGCAAAGGAAGTGTTAATTTTATAAGAATGTATGCCACTAAAACGAGGTATTTTCTTGATTGGTCCACTGAAAAAAGGAAAAAGAAGGGAAGTGCTTTTATCCAATGAGGAGATTAATATTGAGCGATTTTCAAATAGAGCTTTGTTACATATATATGATCCAGCAGAAGAAAGATTTTGAAATTTATTGTTTATAAGATAAAAATCAAACCCAGAAAAATAATATTTCATATCGAATTCATATACAACGAAATAAAATATAGACTGGTAATTCCAAAACCCCTAATTTCCCTAATATTAAAATTCAATCATGATCATATGGAACAAATAGGAACTAAGACCGTCCTCGCGAATATAAAGAATAGATATTGTGCCATATAACTCGTATACTATTTTTAACTGCGGAAAATCATATTCAATTTGTGTGAGTAAAACTTCATCTTATCTACAATTAAATATCCTAGAAAACTTGTCTGGGCCTGGATTTTTATGAAAAAAGTTTTAATTAATATTTTAAACTATTTACCAGAAACAAATCTAGGGAAAGTATATATTTTAATAATAGCTGATTACTTTTCTGTATGAGTTACAATTATTCTACTGCGCTCGACTAATGCTTACTGAGATTAATCCATTTAAAAAAAAATGTATATATTTTGTGGGCATAGTCCAAGTCTATAGATTGATAAATTGACAAATTTCAAATCCATGTATTTTAAACAACCTAATCTATTTTAGGAAGGATTTCAAAAGAAAAAAATCTTTGTCCCCCACAATCAAAACAGTTATTTAAAGATTGCCTTAGAGGATTATAGGCTTGTACGCTAAGATGGCTGAAGAAAATAGGGAAAGATGAAATTTATTTATTTTAGCAGCAATCTATGCGTCAAATACCGTCAGCCATAAGAGGAATAAATATAGCTTGTTTAAGATAATTTTTAAAAGGAAACCAAAGATCCTGGTGGATAATTCTTTAGGTTTGGACTTTAATATTTTATAAACAATTGAGAGACTTTAAAACAAAACGTACATTCCATTTAGTTCAGAAATACAGCCAGAGTGCTCAAAATGTGAAAATGAAATTTTACGATAGATATCGCACATTTAAAATTTTTCCAGGTTCATGTTTTATGTTTATTCCACTTTTAGCAAGAGAAAGCGTTTGAAGCAATGGGTGAGTTTTACAGCGTGATTAATTATGATGAACTCTTAGCATTAATTTCAATCAATAATAAAACCCCCAATTGATCCATATAAATCGACGTAAGCCTCATAATTCTAGAGAAGAGAGCCTCACTACCTTTAAGGATGTCACGTCGTCAAATAAAATCGAGGATGATTCGATAAACAATGGGACCTCAGTTTGAAACGAACCGGCCTTGAATGGTGGCAATCACTTTACGTCAACTCAAAATGGGGAATAACCACGCTTGAAGGGTATAAATTATGGTTTATTCAAACCAATTGATCCCTTAAAACAATGGATCAGTTGGCTGAGGCTTAGAGAACGACTAAACAAGCCAAAACGACATCAAACGTTGACGCATATACCAATGGCGAGAAAGGGACGAGGTTTAGATAACATTTCTATTCTGCTCCTTATTGTGCCCCGGAGGGACACGAAGAGAAGGCTGAATGCACTTTATAAACAATGAATTATTCTTTTTATTTTCGCTTTCTTCATTATCCGTTACAGTAAATGCGAAAATAATTATGGTTGTTTACCTATTTATCTTCGAGTTACAGTCAACTTTTTTAATACAATTCATAATAAAATCGAACTAAGCATATCTTATTTAATATGTTAAAGACATAGAAATTTTACGAACACTTCAAGAAAAAAATAATTATATCACAATTTACCTTTCGATAAAATAATTAATGAGCCCATTCTTCTATGGTACGGCACCTCTATAACAAAGAGGTTGTGCGTAATGTTTGGTTTAATAGAGTTTTTAACTATAGCCGTTCGAGAGCAGCGGAGTTTACCCTGCAGCCGACATAAGCTGAGTGGTGGCCGTGAAGACTCTTTTACAAAAGACAAGTAAAATTTTACACACCCAACCATAGACAAAAAAAGGTTAAATTTTGATCCATTTTATAAAATAATCTACAAGTCAAGTACAAAACAATAAACTTAAAAATTGTAATTGAAAAGAAATGGCCTCTCCATGGGAAGTGTTCTTCAAACATTTTATACTTTTCAACTGGGAAAAAGTCGAATACAATTCTGTGGAAAAACTCACTACCTAAAAGAAAAACTCCTCTGCCTACTTATCCTATATTCGTAAATCTATCACTACATCCTTTTAATTCTATTTTTCGCAGACTAATGGTTAAAGTACACTTACTTAAGGAATCTCGAATAATCATTTATACTATAGGGCACATTTATAGATTGCAGCTATTAAAGAAGACCTAGAAATTAAAAACTTTGTTTGTTCTAAAATGAATTTATTAAATATTAATGGCCTCTTTCTAGAGTAGCTTTATGGCTTACCAGTAGACGCAAGCCCCTCACTAGGTAAACACTAATAACCTGATTGGCTGTAATAAGAAAGCCTCATCAACCAAATCACACCTTCTTTGATTTAGCAGTACCTTACTAATGAGTCCTCAGTGATCGGACTATTATATCCCTGTATCTTAATAACAAAATAATAATTATTTTGGATAATAATTCAAAAAAACAAGATTGTTTAAAATTTGATTCAAAATATAAAATACAAAATTCAAATCCAAACTATCATTAATATAATACGACGTTTATTTATTCTGCGCACACGCAATTTGGTTGGATTTTTCTCATAAGGTTGGCTCACTCTTTTTATGAAAAGCTTCTAATTTTATAAAAATTCAAGTTTCAATACTATCCATTGTTTCACGTCCATTCTGTCTTCTAAACCTTCTTACATTATCATAAATTAATTGAACTGAAATTAAAAAAAAATCAAATCATACTCGTTTCTGCTTTTTCATGATAAAATCTATAAAGATATGGAGATTCTTTTTTGGAATCCCATTCATCGTTTTCTTTCTTTTAAATTATTTACAATTTACTTACCGCAGCATAGTTGATATAAAAATGAATGGGGAATGCTAAATTGACATTTGGTTCATTTTCCATAATTCCATTTCTAATAATTCGGGATATGTGAAAATATATATCACACTTTCTGCAATCGAAATGCATAAATTGAGTATTCAAAATAAGATCTCCTTCATATCTTCTTCCACACATATCAACATAAGAAATCTCACTAAATTTAACAGTATCGATATTGGTCAACATTCTTCCAGAAATTAATTAATGACCAATCACGAGTTCGTGTCTATTAATATCTTTATTATATTAATGAATGAATTTGATATTATTTTGTATGAAAATATAATTTTTTGGCAATTTATGTAAATGATTAAAAGCTTGCAATAATAAAAATAACACAATAATGATCTTGATATAATTTTGGAGAATAAGATCATTTTCGTATATTTTTTTTACCCAAAATATACCGAGATAATTTTAATCAAACAATCACCTTTCATGGTTCAAATATCCAGAAATATTTTGTAAAAACTAAATTAAAGTCAAAGACAAATGAGAGTTGAAAACATGGAGAAAAAATTAAAATATTTAATGATTAAAAAATCATGTAAAATCTTATAAAAGGCATATTTTATACGCATGCTTTTAATTATTTTATATTGAATTTATTCGCATTGCCATAAAACATTATTTTTACGTCAAAATATTTAAAAACAGACCTACATTTGATTTATGTTGATTCTAACAGTGGGATCTTAATTAAAGTACAACCTTTCACATGGATACTGATATAAAATTCTTTTTTTATCTAAAATTAATTCATAATTTAAATTATTGTTGTAAATACTTACTGCCGAAATTTTTTTATAGGATTTATTTTTAGCTTTTAATAAATGAAGTCTATACAGGAAAAGAAATCTAATTTTTAGCTCGTTGTAGGTAGAATTTTAAGTCTTAAATGCATTATCTGCTATTTGCAGGCGTCTTTTTTCAGTTGTTATTGCTCTAATTTATCATATTTTTACGAAAAAAATAATGAAAAATTCATAAAAAAATGAAATTAAAAGCTGACAAACATAAACATGCTAAACGCTTTCGTTTTTTATATTTTGAAAATTAATTTTCCCTAATAGTTTAATATTCAAACTGCTGGCAGAGTTAGAATTGGAAAAAAAAGTGTATTGCGACTTTTTTTTATTACGTTAGAAGGCGTTCATACAATACGTTACCCTTTAAAGGAGAGAGAATTGAAGAAATTTATTTTCTTGAGAAAATTTATGCGAACGGAAGAAATGAAGGTAAAAAAAATGTTCCGTTTGAGGCTACATAATTTAAAAACAACCCCTTATACGATTTATTCTTCACAAAGAGGCATTTCGTGTATCGGTTTATATTTCCTACTGAATAATATAGTAGGATTTGATTTTTTAATTTTCTTCATGTAGTTATAGTCTTTAAACTATTAAAAATTTTAATTTTAGTATAAATGATTTTTTGCCTCTTGATGGATGTATAAAACATTACTGCCTTCTTTCTGAAGGGTTTCCCTGTAATGTAGATATTAACGTTATATGGGTATTACTGCCAAGAGGATCAGAAGTGTTAAATTCTTATATAACCTCTTTTCTTAAGGTTCATTGTTCCCTATGGGGTTTTTCCTAAGATTGTATGCCTGAGGGTATTTTTACTTCATAAGCTAATTTGAGAAATTAGAAACGAGAACATGCACAAAGAATTATCAAGGAATGAATATTAGTTGAAATATTGAGATAATCTCATATATTAGTTGATACTTCATTCATTTAAGCATTCTGTATAACCTTGAATTCAAAACGACAAATTTTTACCAATTTCAAAGCAAAAAAAAAACCGGGGAGTATATTATGCTCATGTATAAAAATAATTATTTGAAAATATAATGAAAACACACAGCTCTTAGACATTACTGTAATGAACATGTCTTACATTTTTATTTCCATAATTGCGCCTGTCAATTTTTTTTACAAATCGAGTCTTGAGATCTATGCTTGATTTGATATTGTCAAACGTATTGTGTTGAAAATCACATGAAAAAAAGAAATCTAATTAGGCTATTATTCAAGTTAGCAGGGCTAGCTTAATTCAGCCTTGATACGGTAGTGTTAATAAGCTGATAAATAATGCTATCCATTTTAACAAAATTTTTTTATAAGCGATAGCTCACATATGATGATAATGACCATGGGCTATACCAAACCCTCAGATTTTTGAAAAATCGTATTTTTAATTTGGAATAAATTAGATGAGTAAATTATAAAGCAAAGCGCCTCAAATTTTGCCGGTCTAAGGATCTTATTAAAAATGAAGACATCCCTCGCAAGCCTATGCCGCTGTGGTACACCTTCCCTTAAGAAAAGGTTTGATTGGTGCGAGTTTCACACAATCGCTTATTTTGGTAGTGGTGCCTACATCACTGTCGACATGGGCGGAGTGTTAAACCCTGAAGCCTCAATCGAAATAAGCCATAAGGTTTTGCACATCAAGTTCGAGACGAAAAAAGTTAATGTTTTTTATAAAAAGGAGTGGATGTCATAAGATGATAATGTAGATGGTGTTGCTTATTATGACGGCCTTGACAACTAGGAGCTTGATTAAATATTCTTAAATATCTTTTCACAAAAGGCAGAGATATTAACTATTTTGCATTTTTTGTTTTAAAAATTTATGTTACAATTAAAAGTATTTTGATTTAAAAAATAGAATTAAAAAGTAATATTTTCTAGTGAAACCTTTAAAGGGGTTTTAATATTTTTATTATCAGGAGTTTTTTTTTGATTCTTTATCTCAATAAAGTAAATGAATTTTTATTTTAACAATAAGAAAATGGCATATTTGCCTTGCACTTAATAATGTTGAGTTCATTAATACTTTATTGTTTTTGATAACATAAAGGTTATTTAATAATTTGATTAGACAGATTTAAAGATTTGAAATATTATTATGTCATTTTTATATTGATTTTTTTATCATAGAGCTGGCTTAATCCCTCGTTTTAATTACGCTCTTGATTTCAATCGCAAAAAAAGAATTTTACCTGATAATAGATTTCATGGTTAAACCCAACTAATGTCATTTATTAATCTAAAAATTAAGGCAGGAGGATAACTCTCTTGAAAATTCATTGCACTTATTACTTATATTAGAAACTAATTTATGTCTAAAATTTGCTCTCTGTGTGAAAGTTCGATTTTTGTCGTTCCAGTTCTTTTTTTTTATGATAAAATTTGATATAAAAATTCAATTTCTGTATTTTTATTAAATTTTATAAAAATTTTGATATTAAAATATTAATCTAGCCTATGATTCTTCAATGCATTTATCGATATATTCTCGAGTGAATTCATAACACTGCCCCTTCTCCGGTAAACAATCAAATAAGCTAAGTCATACCATTTGGCAGTTTTTATTATTTTTTATATCGTTTTTTTACTCATAAGCACATGTCTTATTTATTCTGCCAAGGAACTTGCTCGGTTTGAATAGAAACCGAATTTTCAAAACAATATAAACTTATTGTCACTAGCATTCGCTCATTAAAGAGCTATATGCACTCACCATATAATAATAAATTTTGTTCCTTCTGTTAATTCATCTTAGTTATTAGAATAACCGACTAGAGTTCTATATTTGATTGAGATAAAGCAAAAGTTTCAAACAATCATGTCCTTCAATTTTGGTCCAGGCCCATCAAGAGCCTAAAACATAGTAGTTGTTATATTTTTATTTCAAAAAACAAGCTTTTATTTTTTTCCATAAATTCGCCATGGTAAACAATTTTATGTTATTCTGGAAATTTTTCACTTACACGTCTTCTTATATGTTAATAAAATCTAGTTTGAACAATTTTCCTCCTTTATATTGTGGAAAAATTATAAAACACTTTTCTTAAAAATTAATTTAGATATATATTGATTTAATCAGCAAGGAAAAAGCTAAATGTTGCCTAAAAAGGTTATCGAGGTTTCTCAAACCAGGTGTAAATAGTATGCTTTTATTTATTTTCGAAATGTCCCCACAATTATCTGAATCACAAATGATCAAAAGATGAAATTTATAAAAAAATTATGAGTTGAATTAAAGCGTAAACTGACTCTACGGTGAACAGGAGCAAGGGCAATAAAATAAAAATGATTTAGGATTAATTTTTGGGTGAGTAATATTTCAATTTTATCGGGTTTGAAATTTTTACTTGTATGCCCTTCTTTCCCTTATGCTTATATTGTGGAAAGCAGGGACCAAAATCTTTCTCAACGCCTAAGAAGAGTAATCTTAGTGATAAAAATAGTTTTGGTACGTGCTTTGAGACTTGAAATTATCAATAAAGTCAATCAGACTTAAAAAAAAAGAAACGGGGATCAGCGATAAAAATAGAACTTTGAATGCAGTGTAACTTTTAACATTTTTTTTTATTTTTTATAAAATTTAATTTTTTAATGCAAAATAGGATCGATTTATAAAGATATCCTCATCACAAAGCTCATAAAAAAGAGTTTTAACACATAAATTTTGCTCTTTTTAATAATAACAGGAAATTTAATAAAAATATTTAACTATTTTCACATTTCAAGCGGTAAATTTATCTTCATTCATTCCCAACCCGATTCCCTCGCAAGGGTATCAAGTTAAAAAACATAAAAATTTCGGACTATTATCGATCGATATTTATCAATATACAAAAGGAAATTCAAAACCAAAAATAAGACTCGAACTCTCAATTACCATCTTATCAAAAGTAAATATATGTTGCCACAAGCTAATACTGAACTAGCTGAGGGTTATACAAATCTATTTAGAGGAAAAAATGATAAATATTTTGAAATACACCAAAGGCATTGCGTAATAAATGGATAGTTTATTGTTGAAAATAAATCTTTTTGTAAATTTATTTAAAACTAAAAGCCAAAGCCTAAAGCTATTTAACTAGCTTTATACAGGGATAAAATAAAAAAATTATTGCCCATTTGTTAAATTATCTTAACATGATCATTTTAGTTCAATCCTCACACGCTCAGTGCCTTCTTTCAAGTAATAGGTAACTTTCACGTGACGGATTCAGACATTTACTCATATGTGTAATAGTATTACTTATAAAAATAATTGAGATTTTTTTTTTTTAAATATGTTCAAATTATTTCATTCTTAACTCTATAAATTTAAAAACGAATGACTCCATATACCCGTAATTTTTACGTAAAACTGATTATTATTTGAAATAATATTAAATATATAGCTAAAAAAAGAATACTTTGAGCCTAAACAAAAACTACTGATCTTATATTAAGCTTTAACCAATATTTTATATATAAAGGTAGCCTCAAACTTGCGGCGGCTCGATTTATGTTGATTCAGAATATCGCCTTTTTTTTTTATTTAAGGATCGCTATTTTATCGAGCTTACGTATTTACTGATCTTCTGAGATCGTGTATTGATCAACTACCGTTTAATTATTATTTCTAAGCTTTTATGAAAATTTATAAAAAATGTATAAGTTTCATGTTTGCTAATTAAGAATAATAAAAGGTCAGCCCTCTAGAATTTTTTCCTTTTTAATCCTACTACATTGAAATATACCTATCGTGTATATTTATAATTGATCAGCAACAATATCTACATTAATAGAGTAAAAATTTGATTTTCCGAATAGAAATACGAAAATATAGGCCGAGTAGAGTAATTAAAAAGCAGATAGATCAATTAACCGTGAATGCAAAATATGGTCGATTAACACTGGATATTACAGCGAAGAAGAGAAAAAAAACAATAGGGAACCCTAGATCTTCAACCTGGAAATAGCACCTGTTTGAAATGTAGATTTTTTCAATTAACATTTTTATTTATTATTTTAGAAACTTAAATAAAAAATGGTTATTCTGTATGCGTATTCGTAGTGCGCCAATTTATTTCAGGAAGAAAATAGCAGCTCTA
>SGJC01000184.1:0-19540 GCA_009887335.1 Henneguya salminicola | reverse complement strand
ACTTATTTTTAATATATCTCATTCATAATGATATTTATTAATGCCCACTGTAGACTTAATTATAATATTTTTTATAATTGAATTCAATAAAACAGCATCAGATGCAATTATAATGTTGTTTTTATAAATGGTTTCTGCGCAGTGTTTTTATTTAAAAAAAATGCACAATTTGATAATGATGCATCAAACAAACTATCCCTTTTTTTCTTCAGTAAGTTCGTAAAAGTTGAGGATAGAAATATCTTATCCAATACTTAAGCATATACGATTTTGGCAGCAATATGTTAAATAATAATATAATTTAGTTGAGGTTTGAATATTAATAAACATAGTATATTATTTTTAAATTAATTATTTTAAATTTAATTCTCAGATTTTCATTCAACTAAAATTATTAAAAGCATATTATAGTGCAAAAACGTATCGATAGCATTATGAATAACAAAAAGATTCCATTCAATAAAAGTTTACGTGATAGATAAAAAAAGGATACCACCATCCTTCAACTTCTCGATGGACATCAATAATATCTCAATCCAAAGCAGCCGTAGCTTTAAGGATGCAAGCATTATTACAACCTCCATAAATAAAGTAAAAATATATAATAACTGTTTAAACATATTTATACAAAAATAAATTAGAAGTAATATTACCAGTCATAGGTATATTGTTGATAACCTTGACATTTTTTTTGCAAAACACTTAGATTATTGTTCGAAAACAACTCTTTAGATTGTCATTGTATTTTTTTATTCGAACATCAATATTTTTAAGACAGTGTATTACAAGGACCATATATATGCGATGAATATTTTATGCTTTAAACTACAACTGAGTAAAAATAATTTTTTATTCAGACAGGGATACCTGGCGTCTTTTTGAGAGGTTTGATACTGACAGTGTAGTTTTATATCTATCGGGATTTTGACTAAGATTTATGAAAATTTTAGGGCAATTGGTTTTCTTAATATTCTCAATAAGAGGCAATAGATACTTACGAGAAGCACTTAGATAATATTATTCCCCCGATTCTCTCTTTGTGATGATTTGAATTTTTAAATATTTTCTAATAATTTTATTACAATGATCATCCATCGTTAGTTTTTTGGGATTTTTTTATCCTATAAAAAAACTTCACGCGGAGATTCGCAAACAAGCTTATTCTTTATATACAAAATTATTCAATTATTGAAAGGGCAGATACTGTTAAAAAAATTAAAAAGACGAATTTAATTTGATAAATGATTTCATAATTTAGCCAAATATTAGAATTACATTACCAATAAATCATTTAAAAGGTAATAGGAAGTTCTTTTGTCTAATCGTCCATGCGAAAAACTGTTTTTATTGCAGTTTATTTTTTATTTTGCTGATTTTATCCCATCTATATTTTTATTAAGTTATTAAATTAACTTTTTTTTCTTAATGTCGGTATAAAAGATCTAAGCTCAAAGGAAATATTCATAGTTAGATTTGAAAAATTGATAGGTTTTTTTCTTTATTTTTTCAAAACGTAGGGAGTCTTTAAACATAATATTTATCTTATATTTGAATTTATTCTATAAATTTTGACGATTAAGCCCGAAGATATATATTGTGTTCGAGGAAATCTATTTTTTTATTATTCTTGGAGTGAATAATACTCATGCTGAGTTTTTGGAAGATGTGGTACGGCCTGCCACTAGGCATTTCCTCCATTCTGGGCCAGCAGCCCTGAGAATAAAGCATGGGATACTTTAAGCATATAATCCACTAAATCTTACGCCAAACTTCTTTCTTCTAGAAACACACTAATATTCAGGCATATAATCGCGGTACATAAAATATGCTGAATTGTGTTTATCTCAAATCTTTTCCCTTTTCTGTTAGTATTTATTTTTGATATTTTCATGATGTTTGTTAAGATGATAATTTTAAATTCTCAAATAAAAGTGTCAGATAAAACATCCTATAAAACTCGCCTTAATGATCTCGTTTTATAAAGAAAGTATGTTTGTTTAATAAAAATTAGCTGTACTATATAAATTTTTGCTAAATTTGACATCTTAACAAAAGCATTAATGAGGGAGATAATAATTTACAGTGCAACTCAACGTAAGAAAATCAAATAAAACAAGAGAAATTTATTTTTTTGTTAAGATACAATCCTACATAGAGAGCTATGAGTAAAAGATTAATAATTTTACAGTTAAAAACATATTCTATCGGGTGTTTTTATTATCTATAGAGTATTGTTCTCGTTTTTGGTGAATCGGAGAAGGGGAGAAAACTACTTCATTTGGCGAGTGTGAATTTAGAGAGTTTGTACAACGAAAAAATATGCGCGTTCATGAGTATTAAAAAAAATATGGTATATTTGGAACTGAGACTAAAGTATTATGATATATATCACTGTTGAATATTACATCTAGATCCAAAAGTTCACTCTCAATATTTTATATTATCTCTCTATATATCATTTAATAGCAATAATATACATGGTGCAAATATGTAATTTATGATGAAATAAAAATATTCAGAAATGTAAGAGGCTTACAGCCTTTTACAAATATTTTTTTCCAAAATAATTACTTTCAGGATGGTTTCAATCTCAAAAATTCTAAAAAAAACATATATAAATTTATTTTTCAGTTATTAAAAACACGTAATAATATTATATTAAATTTTAGATAAATTAAATAAAGAGTATTTCACTTTAAATATTTCCCTGTCATATAATTTGTTATTTAAAAAATACAAATTAAGTTATTCCTCTTATAATATGATGTTTCTATATTATTATATCCCTGTTATTTCTGAAAAATATTATTCAATCATTCATGAAAATTCTTATTATACTTACAACTTTACAGTGAAGTAATGAAAATCTTTAATAATAAGTCAGAACACGGATCTATTGACACCTAATAAAGGTAAAAAAAAGTGCAGAAATATTATAAATTCAAAAATAAAATGTAAACGAAATGGAAGTATTACCTGTAAAGATCCGACAAAAATAGATCCTCCCATGTGTATGAAAGGTATTTGTACAATTACGACTATTATTTTTTTACATTTATTTTCATACTTGAAAATCTTATTATAGTTAAACAATATTTTATTACTACCCCTAAAATATATTTTATATATTATATTAATAGGAATTCGACGACTCTAAAAGAATAAATATTATTGAGCAAATTTTTCTTGGAAGGGAATTGAAGCCTAGAGTGTCTCTTTCAAACTCCCTTCACTGTCTCTTAGATAGCGGCATATACTTCTAGAAAGACGCAGAATATTTTGTTTATCTTGCTTTGCATATTCTTTATAGAAATACGACACTCTAGGGTCATTGTGTACTTGTTAGGGTTACTCTTGACACCTTATAACCATAATTTCATTAATATAAGAATTGGATATTTTATAGATTTTTTATAAATAAGAATTTATACAAATAGTTTATATGTATTATACCTTGAGTTGGCAATGCCCCTATTTCGCAATATAAGTTTTACTATTTTTCCTATCAAGTTAACGAATATACCAAATACTCTAAGGAATTACAAAATATTTTATGACGGATAATATTAGGGGTTTAAAAAAAGACAAGGTTTATTTCATTAAAACGCAATTAAGATAAAAAAATAAGATTCGAAAATTAATTCAGAAAGCCTCCCTTTAGGTGTTTGTTGCCTTTTTAATCAAATTTTAGTCAGATGAGACTAGCTGCTAAAATTTCAAATCAAATTTATACTTTTCTGTTGAACACATAAAATGATTAAATTTTTTCCTCAGTTTCTGTAGAGGTTAATTTTACAGACCACCTGACAGCAATACTTTATATATTTCAACCCCAATCATTTAAAATATTATTCTTTTGCTTCTTAAAACTTTCAAATGTTCCTCCTGTGTTTTTTAATCATTGGAACAGAATATTTCATTTTATACTCGAAGGCAGAAACTCATATTCGCATTTTTTTTTCTTTTAGAAAAAAAATACTTTTTTGTCTTTATTATAATTTCTAAATACCTGTAATTTAATATCAAATTGGATTCCTAGAATAACAGAAGTAGGCTTCGGATATTTCGAACACAAGTTTTAATTTTCTTCAAAATTATCCATGTTTAAGTTAAAAATTTTTATTTAAGAAAAAACTCCATCTTCATTCCCACAAAAATTTTAAGAACAAAATTTGTCACCTGTCTCGAACCCGGTAAAGTATGTCCCCCTCTTCAAATTTAATTCTTGTAATTTTGAAAATTTGATTTTTTGCTTATTCTTATAAAAAATTTTTAAAGCCCGCATTTGGGCTTTACTTTTTTTAGTCTGAATTGTTTTTACGATCTCTTAATCTGATTAAAATAAAGTGGATCCAGACAAACGAAAAACAATCCTTGAACTGGAATAAAAATATCAGAGCCCCTAATTCTATATATTTTCTTTCAAAAGTTTTACTTGCTTTCTTTTATGAATAAAAAAATTAGAAGGGAATTGTTGCCAGTAGTGGTGTTTTAGAAGTTCGATTTTAAGTTAAGACTCCATCCTTAAGAAAATAGTTATTTCAGTAGTTTTCCATCAATTGAGACATTTTTTAGCTTTTTAATTAAAAAAAGGAGAAAGAAAAATGTAAGAGATTAAGGAAAATTATATTAAAATATAAAAATCTTAGAATAATTCAAAAATTTAGCGACAAAACTTTTATCAAATAATATTCAATTTAAATATTTTATAATATTTCGAACAACCGATGATTAAAATTAGTATATTTATATACATTATTTTTTCTATTCCCATACATCTAGAATCATAAAATCAACTGTATAAAAATTAAAATTTTAATAAATGGCAGTGAAAAAATCAAATAATACATTTATGCAAAATTCTCAACATAATCAATCACCTTCGCTTCAGATCTATAGAATTGTCAAAAATTAGTTTTTTTCGATAACTTTACAGACTCATTAAATTTTCAATTAATCTCTAAAATAATCGAACTTCTGAGATCTTTCGTTCTGAAATGCCAATCATTTAAAAATAGTAGAGGGCTGATCTAGTCCTAACAATTATTTATCCTCATTTGAATTACAGATATGTAGATTTATTAAAGTCAAGTGCAATTCAATTGCTCAAGATTTAAAAATATTTTGTGTTGTTAGATTTATAATTTCTTAATATAATTTATATTTTGAAAATTTACGTATTTCAAAATTTTCGAATGTTTGTAAACATTATGAGAATTATATTCTTACATTGAATATTCAATGCCTAAACTATTATTTAATTGTAAATAAAATTTACAATGTTACTTGGGTATAATGTGTCCTTGAATTTAGAAAAATATTCATCATTCGAATTTAATTGATGAAAATTATCGACCATACAAGATAGTTTCCATAAACCTTCTTGCACTACAACAGAAAGCTGAATCCTTGAATTTTCCATTTTTAAAATTTTATTATTGGGTAATCCCTTGTCGTAATAGTTTGTAATTATTGTGTTAGTGTGGTCTATATTTTTAATTTGTAGGGTCTTGTAATTGCATAAAATAATATAGGTCCGCTTTTTAATGGGAGATTTTTTTTATAATCAACGAAACAAAATTTACAGAAATTTCTTAAAAAGGGAAATTTTCGCGCCCCGTTGAATAAGTACGCAAAATCAATGAAAGAAATCTTTTTCTTGAAACATTTACAAAATATTTAAAATTAATCACTAAATGAGAAGGAAAGTTAATAAATGTTTTGAATTGACGATCAACTGAAGTGCAGCGGACTTACTAAAATTGTATAAGAGATTAAAGGTTGAATATAAGATGTGAATAAATAAATGTATTATTCCCTCTCTGCTATTAAATTAAAAAATATAAAGTTTATTAGGCTACCTCAGAGCAAAATCGTCATTTTCTAATGGCTTTGAAACTCTTAAATGAATAAATATGACACTTATTAATATGCTCCTTAAAAAAAGGGCGGTAGGTCTAACAAAGATTTAACTTCACATAGAATCTATTATTTTTTGTCCAAGTTCTACCTTTTTTAAACCTTAAAAATATGAGTGGATTCCAGAAATACTAGTTTCTTGCTTCAAATATTCTAAAATTGCAAAAAAGAGAAAATTATAATAGAATTGTCAGATTTTTAACTAAAATGGTCAATTTACAAAATAAATTTTATTTATATTTTATTATCGACTGGAGACATAACCCCTTTCAGAACACATTCGAGAGAAGATTTAAGATCGAACAGTACGCTTTAGTTAAGTACCATTTAAATATTCAGCGGCAATTCGGTTATTTCGTTCCCTCAGCGTCATACGCAACCTCTTTCCCTTAAGCGAGACCATATCTCTTTGGCATTCGTCAGCGTCAAAACAAGATAATTTAAATTCATAGTTTTGTTGCATCTGTATTTATCCATATTTACAAATATAATTTTCTGAGATAAATTTTATAAATATGAAACGTTCCTTGATCTTATAAATTTTCACAAAACAAATTGAAAACCATATACTGATAAATAAAGAAATTTTCGCATTTTGCCTTGTTTTATTTTTCTTTTTATAATTTAATAGATCATATTAAATTTCTTCATTTAAACAACAGCATCTATAATTGCAAAATATTCCCCATTTTCTGGCAGTGAATTTTTTTTTCAACGGGACACGTTTAACCTTACTTGTCAAATTCAAGAGGAATTTTAAGATTTCTAGTTGGCTTCCATTCGCTTCACAGGCTTTTAAGGGCAGGGAAGGGGATGTCGTCATTTAAAAAATCGTGCACTATCTACTTTTTACTAAAATCCTTTTAACCCGAGCCTGGCCTAATAGATTATGCAAAAGGCTTAATATTAATATGTGTTAAATTAACCGAGTTTTAGATGAATAAAATATTGGCAAACTATTAAAATACATTTATTTTATTGATCGTTTGCTGTTCTTATATTTTTCCTGCAATATTTTGGTTTTAGTACTTTTATAATATATTTTTTATTGAGGTAGAGATACAGAAAAGAATTTACTGTATAACTGAGGCCCATATGGCTCTTGATTCAAAAAGACAGTAATTAGAAGGAATATATACGAGTTTCAATTTTGAATTTGATGATTGGGAGAAAACTACAAGAAAAGGCTATTTAACTCCTTATAAAATTTTTAATGTTTCTTTATAGGTTACGAGTGGCTATTTTTCTAATTTTAACTCGCATTTCTTTGACCATTTTTGATATTGTGTTTGAAACCCGTTTTCCTTCTGTTTAAACTAAAAGCGAGCAAAACATTTTGGCCTTTTACAAAAATATTTGACATCAATAAAAAGTTTAATCATAGTTTTGTGGAATTATCATTTACCAAAACCTCATTGATTCACCGATTATATTGTTAGGGTGTTTTGATGAGTATTAGTTTCTCAGTAAAATTTCTTGGTTCATTTAACTAAAAATTTGATGGTTTTTAAATTAAGAGAAGGATGATTAAAAGAAAAATATATTTAATTTTCTATATTTTAATGAACGTATTATGGATCTTAAAATAGGCAAAATATTTTTTTAAAGGAGTTATAAAAGAAATTACTTTTGTATCGTTCTAATATTAAAATTTTATAAATATCTTTTATGTCAGTTTTTAATTTGTATAGATTTTGATCCTTGTGTGGATAATCCATGTCAGAATCTGGGGATATGTCAGCCATTAAATTTAAATAAGAATGTATTTATTTATTATTATAAATTAAGATGGGGAGTCTTATTAAATGTGTATGCGTCAACGAATATTTTGGAATTAGATGTCAACATAAAAGTCGATGCTATAAATGCAAAAAAAATGCATGTTATTCCAAGAATCGATGCTATTTTTGTCGCCATGGATATACAGGATTTGAATGCATAAAAAAATCCTATAATAGAATTAATATATGCAAAAATGGAGGTTGCGCTTCTTTATAAAACTTATTAGGAAGCCATAATAAGGAAATCAGTCGTATAATATGCATTTGTGACCGTGGTTATATAGGAAAATATTGTGAATGGGAATGTGATAAAATATGTCAACAAAATATGTGCGAAAATATAAAAATTAAAATAATGATAATAAATCGAGTTATTATGTGTAAGTCGATTTTGGCCATACGTATACCTCTTCTTGCAATTACATTACTATGTATTGTTTTAGGTGCCATTTTTCTCGTATTCACGCTTATTTTATGTTTTTCTTTTAAAAAATCCCTATTCCCTTTCCGAAATTTTTTTAACCGTCCTCAATTCAAAAATAAAAGTATATTTTTATTTTATTATTAATAGAAATTATTGAAAGTAATATTTCAAAATCATTTAATTATGCAACGCTTATTATAGAAGGTTATTTTATTAATTTATTATGCAAATAGATCTTAATAATTTGAAGAGTGCAACTTCTTCCTTGCCAAAAAATTCTAGAAGTAAACAAAATCGATTGGAAAAACAACATCTTGAAAAACCACAATAATTAGCAATAGTATAGATATAATTTATGAAATTCACAAGAAGTGGGAAGAATATAATTTAAGCTTATTAATTTTATCACTTTAAAATATCAGATAAATTTTTTTTATGGTTTGATTCGTTTTTTTCCTTTGATTCAATTTTTATAAACTTAATATTCGCTTTCGAGCATCGCTTTAGATTTTCAAATCAGAATTGATCTACTATAAGGTAGGAAACCTTACCAATATCATATGCAGTGCTTAAGCTTTACACAATTAACATCTTACCATCTATCTCTTTTTCTAATATTCATTAGCTTCTGGATCAAAGCAATCTTCAATCTACCAGTATTTAACGATAATCCGATTTAAATATTAATTCCTTTAATGGCATAATAAAATGTGAAAAATATATAAGAATCTATATTTATATTATTTGACTGTTTAATATCTATATGCTAAGGTAGGAGTAGTTAGCATATCCTGCTTCTTTTACTTTAAGAACAATTTTTAACCAAATTTCTACAAAATGTATGTTCTCAGCTGCTCAATCAAATAGCCATTTTTAGAATAAATTATTTAAGATCGAAACGCTCCTGATTAACTAAGAATTTTTAATATTGAACCCATGCAACTAAAACCAGTACCTATGTGGGTTATTTTATCTCCATTCATACGATCGCAATTTATATTCTCAGCTTTTGAGGGAATTTTTGAAGTTTAATTTTATTTTTTGGCCTTTTAAATATTTTAGTTGTAAAATAAAATTAAGAAATTTAGCATGAAATTAAAGGTTTTGATCCTCTGTATTTTTTTAAACACAACCATGATTGTGCAAGATATATGTGAAGTTCAAAAAAATAGTCAATTTTTATAATCTTGATTTATATCATTTGCGGCCGTTCCATGAAAATGTACTTCGATCATCATAATACCTAAATAAAAAAACTAAATAGGACCACAACTGATTAAAATATACTATGGACGGGTTCTTTTGGTTTCTACTGTGTAAAATCTACAAATATAACATTTGTCAGTAATCTCTAGACACGAAAAGAGGTATAATCAACTACGTACATATTTATTTCTTTGAGGCATATAATATCCATTAAAAAGGTAAAATAAACTTTTTTATTTTAATCATTCTGAAATAATAAGTTTTTTTGTCGGGACAAGATGTACAAAACTTACTCATCTCGTTCCAGCTAATATAACGGTCGTTAGCTTTGAATTAGCAAATCGCCAGACAGACCCTATTTTTAAGAAATTCCGCTGCAGTATCTATCCCTAATCTTTCCCTTTAGAAATGCTGTATTGCATTAACATTGGTTAGCAGTTTAATATCATTTATACCTTTTTCCATAAAAATAATTAACAAGTGGATTTCTGCAATTTAGATTGCTTACCAGTATTTTACAAAGGAATTTATACAGTGGGCATACACGATTTCTAAACGTTCTTTTATTAAAATATCATATACTGGCTATTTTCTGTCTTGCTTTTATGATAATTCGATATATTTATATTAAATTTTTTAGTTTTTATTGCGTTAGAACAATCTTATAATAAAAGGCAGTGCGATAAATATTGGCTTTTCAATAAAATTTATTAATTGATATAAAGAAAAAAATCTGTTTATGAAAGTAGCTTTAAAAATGTGTTGAAGTATAAACTCAATAATTTCCATGCAGCGTAAATTAGCATAGATCATATTTTTGATCTAATTTATAATTTTATTTTTATCAGAATAAAATTTTGAATGTTATTATTTATATTTTAAAATTCATCAACGTTTAATCATAAGAGATAAAAGCTACAAATTTATTACACTTAACCGAAAGTTATTTTACCGAATATTTTAAAATTTTCATTTATTTAAGTATTTTTTTTATTTATAAAACTATGATTTTAAAATAGTGCTTTTCTATATTTTAATAAAAATAAAATAAATAAAGAGTTCATTTTCAAACTTTGCATCTTTTTAAACGAAACCTAAACGAATAATTTACACAAATATTGTAAGGTATGTTTGTATATATGTTGTGTATCATTATTAAATTTTATACAGTAAATATCAAATCAAAAATTCCGAGGCAATTGCGCAAATTTTTTTATTTTTCACTTTTTAAGGATAAAACAGGTGTAATTTTAATTAATAAATGCCTTAATGAATTAAGGATGAATTTATAATTGTTATTATTTCACTGAAACCCAGAAACCATAAGGGATCTGCAACTTAAAATTTGATATTGAAAAGTTTAAAAAATTTAGGTTTTCAATCTATTGAAAAATGCAAGCAAAATTTGAGGAGAAAACCTAAAAACAACAACGCCTTGACAAAAACTATGTTCGATTTGAAAACTGACGATTTCAGAATTATAATATATAACAGCAAGTAAAGATCTCAAACATTAAAAATTTAATTATTTTCTATAATTTTTTATTTTAATTTAATTAGCTTAACTGTAATGGATTTGTGGTGAACGTTTGAGGCACAACATTTTTGAACTAATCTGAAAAATAACACAAAGATTTTAATGGATAGTTAAGGAAAAATAATGGGCACACTAAATCCCCTAAGTATCTTTTGATATTTCAAATATGGTTTAGAGCTGGCTTCGTTTTGAAGGGTGACTTAGCAATACGTGAGTCAAAAACCATTATGGGTGTCTTACTACAATCCCTGGAGGTTTGGTTGGTTTCATATTTAGTTGTAGTCTAAGAAACCACTACCTTCAAATGATCGAAATCTATTTTATAAAAAAATGTGATTGAGACAAAGAATAATAAAAATAAAACTTATACAAATTTTATTATTAATTCTCAGAATTAAAATCTTAAAATATTATAAAGTATATTATTATATTTTAAATAATTACCATTTTAAGGAAAAATCAGTATTTGTGGAATATTTTCTGCACGAAAATCAAGAGCGTAAAAAAATTAAAAATCAAACATCAAAAAACTTCATTTATCCATTAAAGTATCCCAATATAATTTAATTTTTCAAAAAAATAAAACCACATATTACTTTTAAATCAAAGAATTATAAATTAGGAATTTAAAAAATGTAGATTAAAAAATATGGCTTAGAGGCCACTGAGAAAAATGGGCGTAATTTTTGAATTGCGCCATGTCCAAATATCGGTTTTTTTAATGATAAAAAAACGTGATATCTTTTCGGATAAATTTAATTTACAAACTTCATTATTTTAGTAAAATTATTAGAGCCCGGAAAAAAAATAGGTTTTGGAATATTTTTAACCCCCAATTTTTTTAATCCGATATCTAGTAAATATAAAATTTTCTCCTTTCTAAAAGAATCCAGATTAATTTACAAATTTTATTGTAAAAATATATAAATTGCAAGAAAACAAAGTTTTTAAAGTGTTCGTTAAAAATAATCCTGGTTAAAAATAGTTACAAGTACATAAATATGTGTAAAATTTTTAAATGAATTGAAATAAAATCCTAGAGTTGGCATCAACACCATTAGCCGACATATTTTGACAAAGAAACACTCAAAATAAAATGAAACCTTGTAGACAGTCCTTTATCCCACTTATAATGTAAAACTAGGTGTCGATACAAACATTTTATAAAGATTTGGTTTTAGCTTTTAGAGCTGCTAAAATTCCAGCTTCAAAGCTCTGCAATACCGTTTTCAGAAACTTTTTGAACGAAAACATAAAAGTTAAAATTAAAGATGAATCACAATTACAACCAAATATACTTTAACGAGTATTCAAAAAAAGAAAAAAAAGCTTAAGATCAAACTATTGTAAAAGAGCCAATATATTTAATGTTTGAGGAAACAACTGATTCAACAGAGCGTTGTCTACTAAATATTTTAGATTGAAAATCTATCAAATTTAAAAGAGAAGAAACATATTTAATCAACTGCATCAATCTTGAAAAAAAAAACAAATGGGATAAATTTGAATAAAAAAAAAATTAATTTATTGCTAGGAAGTTATAAGGGGCACATCAAATACATCACAGTAAAGCTGCCCATATCTGGTGTCGCTCAATTCGTTTTATGGCTACAACAAAATGTTGAAATAAATTTTCAACAAAATAAAGTTTGACATGTTTATATCTTTTCTTTTATAGAAAATGTGAAAAATATTAACTAAATGCGAAGACTTGAAAAGTATTGTTTTGGAATGATAAAAGATTGCTGATAAAATAAACACATAAGGAATTATATAAAGAACAAAATATTTTTTTAAATACAAAAATTTACAGTTATCACATGATAGAGGGAAATGTCTAACTTTTTTTTAGTAATATTGCTATACGGATGGGCCGATGAAAGAAATAGGTCTAATTAGAGGGTTCATTTATGAAATTTTTATTTCTGAAAATTTATTGGCAAGCTTAATTATATAAAGCGGTTCTAACACATAATTATAAATATTCAAATATTAGAATCAAATACTTTAAACACACAAGAACAAATCTCAAATTTTAATTATGCGATTCATTCAATTGATGATCCAGAAATGAAAGGTATGCATCTTAAGTGAGAAACAAAAATCCATAGCTTAATTTTATTTTCACATTATTCTATTACTTTAAAGTGCAAAATAAAATATATAATTCTGTTTATCTTATTATGATGTTGAACGAAGTTTTTCTATGCTTAAAAATATTGTGGATAACAGACGAAGTCTAAAAGTAAAGAATTTAAAGATGTGTTATTTTTATACTTTAACAAAAATAAATAAAAAATAAATATTTCTTCTCTTTTTAGAACACTTTGAACAGTTTTTAGTTTTTTTTTCATTTTTCCAATAATTATGGGAGCATTGAAAGCATCCTACTTTTCATAACCTATTAACCTTAAAATTAAATTGCAAAAATAAAATTAATTCTAAAAATTATGTATTTTTTATCAGATTTTTGTCCGGGCTCTATTAATTATTAGAGGAGTTCATTTTATAAAAATATAGCAATAAACATTAATCAAGTTCAGATACTCTTACAGTTACCTCAATTTGTTCATGTTTACATAAGCATCCCCACAATTTTTGAGGTACATCCTATTCAAAAAATCCCATGATATTTAAAAGAGGTTATTAATAGGAGTTTTATAATGTTGTTTAGTGCAAACCTATATGTTTTCAAGGCTCTGTCATGAACATCTTAGTCTTGGAACGATGCAAAATTTTAATAATTATTAACAAAAACATGTCAAGAGCCTTCGCTTCTTAAATGGTCTTCGGTCCAGTACGTATATGACATATGTAGTTATTTCCGTAAGTATTAGAATAAGCATGTAATTCCTTAGATTTGGTTAGGATACTTTGAAAATATTAAAGAATCATTCCGTTCGATTCCTGAAAAAAAAAACTATCTAGAGCCTAAGTTTATCTCCTTGTCGTATTTGTGCTTGACTTAAAGATTTTCATGTGTTTCCAAACATCTATCAGTATCACTAATATATTATTTAGTTTTTAAGGATTAAACATATATAGTTTTTTTTATAAATAAAAAAAACAAATATTTTAAAGAATTTATCTTATATTGTAGAAATATTAAAAATCAGCTTTTTCTTGAAAGAGAGATATCAGCAGTAGTATTGATTGAAATTAAATTTGGCCAGCAGTGAGAACTATAAATTTCATCCATAAAACGCAATTTTTATGTCTTAAGCTAGGTATTAGTTTGGTGATTTTTTAACGGGCCTGCGCCATCCTCTGAATTTATCAAGAAATAATATTAAATTTATCATATTTATAAAATTATAACATGAGTAAAAAAATAAATAGACTCATCATTAAAGGTAAAGAAACCCTCCTATTATAACGATATTTAAGAATAATCTTTGGTAAATAAAGGTATATCCTAACTTTGATCGGTTTCGGAATATTGGCATCATTTTTTATTATCATAGTTTCCCGAACAATTTTCTGGAAATCAGAAAACGAAATGCCTTGAAAAACTCTATTTCAAGTTTTTTTATATTTTAATCTCGGTAAGGAATAAATATGAGACTTTTGATTTTCAATGAAAAAATTTATTAGACGTAACAAAAATAATTAGTAAAAATTAAAAAAAACGATCTTAATACACATTGGGCAACTTTTACCTCATTAAAATAACTTTTGGAATTTAAGACTCATCCTTGCATCAAACGGGTTTCCTCATTGTTACTGCAATGGGACAAAAAATATGGAAAAGATAAAATAATTCTCGAGCTTTTAATATAATTTTTACCAAAAAAAATGTGATATATTGTGAAGTTGAGGGTTTGCCATGTTATGGAATGGGTAGAAGACGGCGGTAGCCTAAGAGTGTAAAGCTGGGAGTAAAGATATTGTGTTACAATGCCGGATAAAGAAATAAAAATCAATGATAATTTTTAATAAGCGTTCTAGAGAAGTTGGTAACGCTGCTTCCCGTGAGATCAGCGAAGTTGAGCACTGTTGACTTTGTCAGACGTTGGATTGTTTACTCAAGTAATATTTAGTGGGGCTCATAATAGGATAGTAGGGGATTTTTCCTACGAAAATCAATGTTTTTTCATGGTAAGATAGGCGTAGGATTCGTTATGGTCGGTAAATTTCGGAGAAAGGGGGGGCATTCGTGCTCCTTGGCTTTCCGCTTTTTATTATTATTTTTGTTTTTTCTAAGTCTTTGTATTTTGCCGTAAAACTATTGCTTTGTCAATAAAAAAAATGATATCTTTGTTCTTGCGGCAATAATTATTTTCTTTCCATGTAAAATAATTTGATATTTTGTTGCAATTTTGTCAAATAATATATAATTATAAAATTAGAATCTGAAATATTTTAAAGGATATCTAAAACAAAATAACTGATTCATTTTATCAAGAAAAACTATAAAATATATTTTTTTCAAGGGATGATCTAAAGATTTGTGGATTTGCCGAAGGAACATAAAATTAGATTGTCATTACATAAAAAAGCCTTGCACCAACAAATAAATAGCATAGTAATGTAAGAGGCCAAAAAGGATCCTACCTGTGACTATGTTTCCTGGCTTGCGATATCGAACTCGAAAAGATCAGAGACTTATAGGAGACGGACATAAAACATTTTATTATCAGAGAATAAAAATAATTTTTGATGCGAATTTTTATTATGCAGAGCTAGAAATAAATTTTTACAATTTCGGAAAAGAAAATAATAAAAGCTGACTGAAGTTACACCATCATGTAAAAACACAGAAAAAAACATATCCAATATTTTAACTACGTAACCTTGATTGCATGATTTTTATGTTAGTTGATTTATAAAATAAATCATTGGAATTTTATAGTTATTTTTTCTTCTTCGAGAGAACAGTTTAACCATTAATAGAACACGCATGTAGGTTAAATTGAGTAAAGGTAAAAAAAATAGAATAATATCCCGATAAAATAATTAGTTTAAAATTGACTTCAGCTTATTATAATAAAAATTATTAATATTAATAAAATCCCTCAGTGACTTACGAGCAGGTTCCGTTCCACGCCTTCAGATGCAATTCGAACTGGTCTAAAGTGAATTTTATACAAAATTAAAAAAATTTAATAGCTTTTAAATTTTTTTTTCTGTTTTGGATAAAATTAAATAATATATTAATAAAATTCTTCTGGGTTGTCGACATCATCAATATTATAGATATCAATTATTCCATTTTTAAATTTATAATTGAGTGCTGTATTCGTGTTTTTTATCTTATAAATTTGTCGAATTTTCTTTGAACCCTTTTTAGGTGTCTTGAAGTAAGAAATTTCATTATAACAGACAAGTGCATGGGGAATGTTGGATATCGCATTCAAAAGTCTATCGTTTTCTAAATCCATATTTAAAAAAAATTTAATTGTAGCTTTAGTTTAGCAAAAAGTTGCAGATTTTGTTTCAGCCTAAATTTTTATGATGGTTCTTTGTGCTCATTCAAAACAAAATTTGAAGCCCATTCTTCTTCAATCTAAAAAAAACTGTCTGATTGACTTTTTCGGAATTATTTTCCAACAGTTTAAATACACATTCTGATTTTTAATTTTTATATTTAGTTACTGAGAAAAGATATAATAATATTAGCGACCTCTACAATTCCTCCTTGCTTTTTAATTTCATAACGTTATTAAATTTTTTAATAAGTTGTTCCATATGCCATTCATATATTTTGATCTTCCTTCTTAGATATTCCTAATTGCATGAAAAATTATATTTTCTTAAAATTCTCTCTAGGTCTGATGTTATTCTGGCAAAATGAATCTTTGAACGAGCCCATTTAAGTTAAAAATTCCCTATATCAATAGATTGTAGTCTTCTTGATGTATTAGGAAGTTATTAAACCTCTTTACGTTAGGGTGGGATTCGTATGATTTTGAGATAGCTTTGATAAAATTTTTCTCGGACTGAATGTGTAAAACCTTGTTAGTTTTCTTAAAGAGATGCCATACGGTCTCTATTCCGCCCATGCTGACGCCAGATAGGTACCACTGCCAAGATCAGCGCTATTTTGAAACTATTAACCACCAAACCTTGCACTTCCATCTAGGGCGCTGTACCACAACAAGATTAGCTTACGGGTTGAAGAATTGTTAAAAATCAATTATCTTTTCATCAAAAGATTTCTTTAATTCTAGAATGAATCAGTTTTTAACCCAGTCTTAAAAAGACAGCGGGGGAAACACGCGTTTTCGAGGGAACCATGAGGAAGAATAAAATTGGCCCTTTCGATTCCCTCAAGGTCTATTTGATTATATATTATAGATATATCTTGCAAATATATGAAAAGCCTGATTTTTAAATGCTTTAAAGCTGACATGCATTTAGTGTATTTTTCAATATATATCTGTTTGATAATTTCTTCCCCATATACAATGGTTTAATCCACAATATAAATTTGTTAATGCACGTAATATTCTTTTCAAGTTCAGTTTGCAAATTTTCCATGGGGATTTTGGCAGCTTGTGAATTTGCGCATTCTACCTGTTAAATATTTACATTGTGGAAGTTTGGCAGGTTTTTAAATCTTTCAAACCAGCCTGGATTTTTTTTGAAACTTTTGGTAATAGTTGTCACCTTCCTTTAAAAAATCAATTACAAACGTTGGATTTAGTAGGATTGTTGCTAGACATAAAGCTTTCTTGCCATAAATCTTCTTTTGCTGTCTTTTAAATGTTTTCAATTTCATGTATGGACCATTTTGGGATTATAATTGATTTTACAGAACAGATGTCGTTACTGATTTACTAATTCGTTATTTATGGTCTCTTTTTGAAAAAAAATGAAGAATTGGATAATTTATGTTCAGAAGAAATTTCTGGCTCATTTTTCTTAACTTGTGTTGTTTTAATGTTCTCATTTATATCACTAAGTCTATTATCCCTTTTATTAGCCCCTTTGACACTAAAATATTATAAATAATAGTAAAAAAAGTAGAATGATAAATTTTACTGCGAGTAAACTAATCCAAAAGAATAAACCCTCCTGTTTAAACATATAACAAGAGTAATTAATTGGACATTTTATGGTTAAAAAAATTTGAGATAACGTAATCGAGTGTATGATTTTTTATTCCCATGAGAAGTGTATCAATGGGATAAAATTTTTAAAAATTGTTGATTTTTTTTTATCGTTAAACGAATAGTTTTAAATCCAGTAGAAAACCGAGAAGTATCTGCATATTACTGTGTTGGACGGTAATGAACTTTCCAACCTAAGTCTTTTTATATCATTCTTCAAATTATCACTGCAAGAGATGTCGGGAAGAAATTTCTCTTTACTTTTCTCTGCCATATTTTTTAATGATACAAATAAAAGATCAATATCTATTTATTAAAAGTTGACATGAGAATTAGCTTCTTAAAATTATAATATAAAGAGAGATGAGCACTTAATATACAAATATGAGTCAAATTATTAAATATTGCAGCTAATGATAAAAAATTGCAATAAACAATACTTTCTGAGGAAAATATTAATGATTAATTAAAAATGATAAAAATTATTTTTATCGATATTTACCCTAATTTATTCAATAATACCATTAAAATTATATTTTGACATAATAAATATTTATACTGGGTGGAGGTGTAGGGAGTAATGAGTGTTGTTTCGTGATAAACTACCTTGGGTGAAAAATATTCAAAACAATGAAATGTTCTAATTGATTAAAATATGGATTTATTTAAAGAATAACTGAAAATACAATTATTTGATGGGGCTAGAAGAGTATGTGGATATTAATGATGCAATGCCTCTACTATCATCGCGAATATAGGGAGAAATATTAGGCTCTTAATATAAAAGAGAACAGTTTCCTTTTTGTTTCTAAAAATTGCTAGGGAAGAATAAATATAAGAAACAATAATTTTTTCGACGGGCCCCTTCTACACGTAGTAAGATAATTATCCTAAAATATATAATAAGCTCGGGACTGGGCATCCGTATTGAAAACTAAAAAAAAATAATGCATGGGATAGACATCGTTGAATGACTATCCTCGAAAGGTTTAGCTTCTACTTACGCTAAACAATTTTTTATTTTTATATTCGCTAAAATTAAATCGTGGCACAATATGCATGGTGGAAATTTAGAAATTTATAGTTTTAAGATAATAAAAAAAATAACTTTGCCAGAATAATGAAACTCTAGGGAAAATGGGAAGGCAAGAACCAGTGATCAAAAAAAGATATTTACTGCCTGTCCCGTCATAAAATTTTGCAACACTGTTGTTAATACCCTGGGATTGAAGTGGGAAGTTAAATATAATTTATAGCGATAAAAGGGTTGAAGTTTACTTAAGGACCCGGCGTAATTTGTATTTCTGTAATCTAATTTTCAACGATTCTTACTTATGGGTGTACAAATAGCACCGGCTAGCACGGAAATTTCATTTTAATGCGTTTAAGATTTTCTTAGTTTTATAGGTAAACTCCAACGACAAAGACGCGCACGCGTGCGCAAAATCAATGGGCGCTCTAATTTTCTTGGTGCGAATTACTTGACCCATGAGTGAGCCGCCATCGCCCCTACTCGTTAGGACGACGGTGGTAAGCGAAATGAGGTTAAGTAATTACGGTCAATAAGTTTATTTAATTATAAGTTTGTATTTCTAAAAAATCAACAAAATTTTTAAACAAA
>SGJC01000183.1:0-19655 GCA_009887335.1 Henneguya salminicola | reverse complement strand
ATGCGACATTTGGCATTGTTGGATAAACTCATTCTTTCACCATACTGTTCTAATAAACATAAAGTTATGTTAAGTAGACTAAATGAATGGTTTACTTTAGATAAAATGAAAGTAGGCTGTTATGGGGGGGGGGGCATCTTGATCTTTACTTATTAAAGTGTTGAATTGGATAATTATAATTAGAGCCTTGACAATAATAAAATTAATATTGTATGTGAATGCTCTTATTTAGGCTGCTTCTTGAAATATATTAGATTTTGATCATGTTAGTAATTCTAGTAAAATAATCGGTTATAAAAATCTGTATGTTTTAAAATTCTTTATTTATAATAAAACCCTGCCCCATATTTTAGATTAAAATTAAAGTCTTTAAAAGTATCAGTCCGATCCCGTCTCTTTTATTCTGGTCAAAGCTATAATGTATGTCTGTCAAAACAGTGCCCCCAGTACATTTCATCGTTTTCTTTTAATGTAGGTAAATAAATCAGCTGAGATTGATGCTTTCCAAGTCGAAACTAATATCCTACCTCTAGAGGCTTTAATTGTATGAAGAAAAGACTCACACTTTGTTAAAATTTTATAATTTATATTCTTAAATGGGATATAATTAAATATATAATAAGAAATAGGGGACAAACTAGAATCGCAGAACCTTTATCGAGGTTAAAACGATAAGGTTTATTAAATTACGAAGCTATCTTTGACAATTTCAAAACCTTATATTTTTTAAATAACGAATCCGCTTAATGAAATACATTTTACTTTACATAAAAAACATTACTTCTTATTTAAAAGTTTTTTGTTAAGAATCATTCTGTACTTAAATTTAATGAAGCTAGTCATTAATCTCTATTCATAATGAAGGCTATGTTTTCCTTCTTAAAACTAAAATAAGAATCAAATAGATGATTAAATTTTCTTCTTAACAACGTTTTAACAGTTTAAAAGAAAGAATTAACTTCCATAAATTTCACTTAAATAAATGAAAGATAAGCCCTTTGATTGTTGATAGGTGTATATTTTATAACAGGAATTTTAATACTCTCTTATTTCTTTATTTAAGGACTACATTTTTTTTACCACCCACGAAATATTATTGAGAGATTTTTCTAGTTCAAAATCTGGAACGCCCAGTAGTTTATTTTAAAATCTTTTCGGTGTTTACGGCTTTGTTGAACATAGAGCTATAATTCAACTGAATAAAGTCGCTTTGGCTAAGTGTTTAAAAATTATGCCATTTAATATCATAATTTCATAAGTAGTTGAATCAAGCAAACTCAAAATTCCCCAGAAAACTAAGCTCATGATATAGAGTAGCTGAAATATTTAGCTGTGGTAGGAAGATATTTTAATCTTAAAAACACTACACGCTACGACCAGGCGCCTCCCCATTAGCCATCTTTTACATTTTTTATTATAGATAACGAAAAAATGCCATTGATAAAATAAATATCTGGTTGGCAAGCATGTTGAACTCGTTAGTCTTAATTTATGTATTTGTTTCAATTCAAAGTTCTTATTAGTCATGAGCCTCGACGGTTAGTATAGTTAGAATCGGCATTATAATATGCCGTAGTTTTTTTATTACACCCTACTAATGTTATGCCAGGAAATATCGCCATTAATTTGCAGTACTTTCCAATTAATTTTTCAATTTTTACAGGAATAATACGGTACCCGCATAAATCACCGTTATTTCTTGCCCATATTAAAGAAAAACAAAATTTTCTATAATAGTGACTAAGAAAAATTATTCAATTCATAAAAAAAAAACGAAAGTAGAACAAAGATTTTTTTTCAAAAAATATAAAAATTTATTGATAAAGTTAATTTCAGATCTTTTAAAAATTAAAAGTATAGTGGATGTAACATTAGTTCAAGCATTAAAATTACAAAACTATATAAAATTATTAAATATAAAAAAATTAAAAAACAATTATTTGAAAATATTAAAGTTACTCACTCAACAGGTGAAATCATTTGATAAAAATATATTAAAAGAAGCCTCTTCATAATAAAACAGAGGATGGGGATATTAGTGATATTGGCGAAATAAATGAATGGCTAAAATGCTTTAATGGCAGGATAATATTTCTGTTTTGAAAATTAGCGATAAATCTTGTTTTATTATATTTTAAAGCTTTCTTGATATATTTTACATGATTCTCTAAATTTACCATAATTTATACATGGAAAACTGAGTAAAAACTTTTATGAAACATTTTTTATATGAAATTAAAACTAATTTTTAAAACTGATTTAAATGAATTTCATTAAAAGGCTGATCAAGTTAACAATATAAAAATTATAATTTAATAAATAGCACCGAAATACTTTTTGTATTTTACTTAAAAAAATGCCAAATAAAAAAAAAAAAATTTATTTGCATACATCACCGACATTTTTAGGAATAACCAAATGTGTCATTATCACCTGGGATCATGTGCTTGCTGTGCATGTGTTAACATTTTGCAATCAGTTTTTACTGTCTTCTGAAAAATACGGTCGATTTTGTTGGGATCTTGTGGTTTATATTTATTTAAGCCGTATGTTAAACAATGTCATTGAGAGAGGGAGAGTAGTTGTATAAATGTTTCAGTATCTTTTAAGCAATAAAAAATATAAAAGAGAACATGTAGTTTCACGGATATGAATTTTTGTAGATGTGAAACTATTCAGGGAATTCCAAGGATTTCAAAACCCAAAATCGTTGAAGGCGTTCAACATCGTATAATATAGGCGTTCCACAAAATTATTGAAGGAATAATTGGTGGCACAACTATAAAATCAGAATTATGAAACGGATATGGCAATCATACCACAGTCCGAATGTCCATAATTTGGTTAAGAAGCCATCTTAAAATTATTTTAATTGAATTGAACCTAGCGTATTTATACAAAGGAAGCTCAGTCAAATGGACAAAAACAAAGAAAATAGAAAAAGGTAACAAATAATCAGATTCACAATTACATAGAAGAACAAATTGCAAAATATCTGTTAAAAGTATATCATAATCCTACATATTAAAGAATGGACCAAACTGACAAGTAAGCCCGATATTTTTAGAAGATTGGCGAATATTTATTTAATCCGTCATTTTTTTTTGAGTTTTCTAATATTTTGTCAAAACTAAATTATTATAGTTTTTTTTTGAGGGATCAAAGACGTGATTTTGTTGTTTTTGCCTATTTATTGTCAAAGTATATACCATCAGTATTGATTAATTCTGAACCTAATATTAGAGCTTGAGATTATATAAGGGTGCGTTCTATGGGGGTAGTAGTACTTTATGTAAGTGCTCCATTTGTTCTTAAAGGACAAATAAATTTCTTTCAAATTTTCTGGGACGGATTGGCATAGAAAACTAGCAACAAGAGAATATTTGTTGTTTTCTTAACGTAAACTATATCTGAAACAACTTTTATTTTTGTTATATCAATGGAAGCTTTTGTTAATCATTTATTTTTATTGTAATAACCTATAATGCATTCTGGTTTTTCGGTCAGAGTTATAATGAAAGGATAAAATTTTATTCTTTAACTGTCAAATTAAAATATTAATTTGGGGGATCTGGTTTCGTCATTCAAACAGACGAATCAGTTGTCGCAATAAAAAAAATCATCAGAGCCACATTCTCCTTAAAAATAAGGTTTTAGAATTTATGAGAAAGTATCAAAACGAGGTTATATTCGATAGTATAAGTGAAACTCCGAAATAAGAAATTCTTCGAAAATACTCTGCGCACACTCGAATTTATTTTTGACAGGGCTGGAAAAAAGAAGAAATTTTTATTTAAAGAATATTCTTACTAATTTAATTGAAAATATAAAGAGACGGTTAACTATAGGCGTTCCAAGTGTGAATAAAAATTGTGCCCTGTAAAATTAATCAAAAAAGAAGACAATATTACTGTCAAAGGGGAGCATACATGTAATAAAACACTGAATATTAAATGTTTAAACTCAGAAACATCGCTAGCGCTGTCAACTACTTTTGTGGATACATTCGTTTCAGAGAAATAGGCTATTTTGTCTCTTTACCCTCATAAAATATATGAATTATTTCTGATAGAATTAAGAATCAAATACGCATCGTCTGTTTACATTATTTCGACAAAATCTAAGATCTAGAATATGATAAGGGAAAATAGTAAATCTATGTTTGTCAACAAAATTTATCAAGTAACCAAACCTTCAATGAGAACAATGCCCAACGGAAAACCATTTTCCAGAAGGTATATTGGTGTAGTGATATCTACGGGGAATACCACCAATTTAGGATATGGATAGCCGACAAGTGTCTAACTTTAATACACTATGATGGACACACGTTTATTGATGGCATCTACAGAAGTGCACCAGTACCGTTTACTCAGTGCCTTATAATCATGGTAGATGATATTGAAACCGAAATTTTTATTCCCGCTGCGTACTGTTTGCTTGCTGGAAAGAATGAGCACATATATTGTAACGTTCTACACGATATTATCGTTCTCATGGAATATCCATGGATGCCCAGGTTTATCACTGTTGATTTTGAGTATTCTTTGATATCGGCAGTAAAACACGAATTTACATAGAGTAAAATTCTCGGTTGCTATTTTCATTAAAAACAAGCGATATCAAGAAAGCTCACAAAATTCAAATTATTTATGGAAAGCACAAATACAATACTGTCCAATATTGAACTTTTAACAATACTTAAAAGTTCGTAAGTTATTGACGGTATCAATTGCATAAAGTCCCTACTTATAGAAAACGAATCTGTTGAAGCCTTTTGGAATTATTTTGTAAAGATATGGCGAAAAAGATTCCACCCTCCCAATGGAATATAAATGCTTATAATATCACCGGAAGGACGACCAACTGTTTACAACGGTATAATAGAAGGATTAGTGATTTTTTTTCAATTTACATCCCAATTTGGCTGCATTTATATCTGTTATAAAAGCAGAATTTGATTTTTACTCTGAGAAATACAAAGAGGCACGAGAGAATGCAAGTTGTATTGTTTAGAACCTAGAAAGATTCAAAAACCACTAATACAAAATGATTGTATAGAGTGAAAAAAAATCAAATAATTCAAGTAAACTATAATTTTTCTTTATAAATTAACTTACTTTTATAAAATTACAAATTATCGGAGAATTTATAATTTTGGAGTTTCATATACACCTTAGTTATATTCAAGAAGTAAATCACAACTAATTTGTCTATCTAAGGTACCAAATAATTGACTGAAATGTTAAGAGACATTATTAAAAAAAGAATCCTATTTTGGATAATCATAAATCAGACTGCTGGAAAGGATCTTCAGATTTGAGAAATCTTGGCAAATCATTTACATACATTCCGATGACATGGAATTATAATGAAAAACTTCTTGGCCCTTCCCTTAAACAGGAATACATACACAAGACATTACAGAATATTATTCGTGAGGAATTAAAAAACTAAATTCGATGAATGGTAAATAATTTATTGCTGATTTCAAGTGATAGCTACTTGTGCACTTTTTATATATTCATATTTATATGAGTTTATGGGCAAAGAAGCTAATATAAAAAAGCAAGAATATTAAAATAAAATATTTAAAAACTGCATAAGTATTTGAAACTATCTAGCTGCATATAAGTGAACAATGTATGTAAGAATAATATTAACTTTAGAATTTATTAGACTCAAACCATATAAAGTTTCTTACATTTTTATATATACATATCTGATATAAAAAATAAGCTATAAAATGTTAATCATTAAAATAAATTTTCTTGATTTAACGGGAAAAATACTTTAAAATTGATATTTTAAAGAAATATAAAGTAGATATTGATTGCAAATATATAATGCAATGTAAATCAGTTTCTCTCAAACTTTGGCGTTAGTTCAGTTTCTTACCTCCTTTTTTATTGCTTAATCTTCTTTCTGTGAATATTAATAAATAAAAAAATAAATGTTGTACTTGATTTCGACCAAATTTTAGGGTTCTAAACCAGAAATGAATCAGAATACAATTAAGAGTATATATAAATACGCTTGTTTTGATAAAATTATGAAAAAAAGGTTTAAATTTAGAAAAGCTCCATAAATTCAAAATAAAATGCAAACCAACATAGAAAAGTTTATAAATTTTTTGTAAATTACATTAAAAAGTATATTTTTCTGTTACTATTTATTGCCCTAAATTATAGAGAGCATGATCACCTAAACGTTGTACCAACATAAATTGTGATAGTTGTTCGGGTATCAAGTCTCTATTTATAGATCCGTTTATTGCCTTAAACGTAGCTTTTCGTTGTGACAAAAGTATCTTGACCCACGAAGTTATATGTAAGATTGACTGTAGCATGTTCATATCTTTCTAAACTAATAAATTTATATGCAGACTTATGTCACTCCAAATTATACTGTGCGACCAAATTCATTGATGGATTATTGGTAGCAGTTCGCCACGTTTTGTGGTGAAACATGTATTAAAAATCCTTCTTTAATCACAAGGGCATAACCTAGAATATTTATTTTGCTGGCATAATTTGTTCACGATTATGTTTTTGTATTTGAAAATAGGACTTATCCATTATCCCCACATATCCAACTCCATAAACTTGAGTTGGATAATTGTAAAAATATGAGACTGTTACATTTCTTAAGAATTGGAATCAGTAAACTAAAATGTACTCTGCAAAATATAGTTCATGCATGACCTCTTGGTTGGATTGACCCATCCTTCGTTCAACCTCCTCGCCTCGATATATAGACGCGCCTAATCATCGTCCTAAGTTTAGATGAGAGTTTTATAAAAAAATTACGGCGTCTTGTGTTTATTTTTCTTTTACACACCTCAAGGTGTGTTCTCAAAAATGTCCTCTAGTGTTTGTTGAAGAATTTTGTTCGATATAATAATGATGTTAGAAAGGGCATTCCATTATGGCTGCAAACTTTGTTGCCGGCACTTATTAAATAAGTTTATCTTTAAAAGGGTTACCAATTTAAACCAATGGCTAGGTTTCCATGCCTGGGATATTTATCAGTAAACCTAGAAGATAACCTTATAAATGATTATTCTGGGAATGATGATGGCTGTAACTCAGAATGCAATTTAAATGATGTTGATGAATAAATTATGATCAACAGGTATAAAAATATGTGATAATATTTTGGCTAGATTGTAAATATATTTCAGCACAATTTACGTAGACTATATATTTAATTATTGGCTGGCAAATTGTGCTTCTAAATTGGGACTTTTTATTATGTCATTATTTTTAATTGCGGCGCGCATGCGAAAATTTTATTTCAAAGGGAAAAGTATAGGTAAGCTTACAGGTAGTCGAACCAAAATTAAACACAGCCGCAATCCCCACGTTACACAAAACGGATGAAGTAGAGATATTAGGGACTGTTGCTCAGATGAAATTTAAATTTGCTCTATTTCATTTTTGATAATTGGATTATTTTCACATGTATGAATCCCACGAATTGCTATATTACCATTAGAATCAAAGTCAGGTTCTACAATTTTTCTTCTCTATTTTACTGCACATATAATAATACTTTTAAGTCGAAGTAATTTTATTTATCTTATGAGTGTGAGTCCTTTTGAAAACAAAATTAAATTTCATTTTTTAACCCTTTTAGATGATTATGTGCACAACGTTTTGGTCAATTATACATATTGCCACATTTTCGTTCAAACTGATCCCATTACCTATTCGAAGCAAGGGTCCAATTGCCAAACAGAGTGTGAAATTATCAAAAGTACCCAAACTGCTGAAGTATTATTTTACGCTACATCTACCGTTTTTGCAGGAAAAGATTGTCCATTTCACACAAATTATGGTTAAACGAATCCCGTCTATCTATCGGTGAGTAAATAAAATAAGAATTGCAATTTAACTCTTCTTCAATTTTGATAATCGTCTTGGATCGTAATTATCAATTGGCTTTGTATTATGATAGACGAAAAAACGATATAAATTTCGAAATCAGACAATCAAAAAAAAGAAGTATTATATATTCTCTGATGTTATGTTATTGGTGTAGACTGTACAGCATGTGCCGAGAGGTTTAAACTCTGAAAATGTTACGTGAATTTTATGGACTTATATTTTAAACCCAGAGGAGGATAGTTTGCGGTGAAAATAGACGATGTCATGCTCAACAACCGAAAATATGAGTGCGTGCCATTCTTTCAGGGAGCAGGATTCTTCGGCCCTTTTCAAATAGAGTCCAAAAACGAACGAAGGTGAATGCTCTAAGCCCCTCTATCCATCCGAACAGGGTATGCAGACGTTAACAAGCCTTATTCTAAAATGGATAAACCAGGTATAGATTATTAGTATTAAAAAGAATCATATCGGATGGATGGACTACTTAATCCAGCCTGTCGCAATTTCCTGGATATATTATACGCATTTTGGCGCAAATCATTCCAACAAAATTGTCGATCCTACAGTGGGAGGGCATACGAAAAGGATAGAGGGCAATCTGAGAAGAGGTAGAGCGCCCCCACCAGTCTCAGGAACTCGAAAATATCTATATTCTGCAGATATAATAAAAATTTCGTAAAGGTATGAATTTCTAGATGGATGTAAGAATCGATATTTCTAAAAATCTCTCTCATAATCATAAAAGCTACCATCTGAACTGCGAAGCAACATTGCACGCTCTTCAAAACTTAGACTGAGTCAATGTTTTTTCTCTCTTTTCAAAATACCACAAAAGGTCTGAGTGTTTAATTTGAAATACAGAATGAGTAGAAACTATTCAGTTTTAGTTTTAATCGTTTTCAATTCTTATATCTGTATAGGTCTTCATGGTTAATTTGCGTCATAACCATTGTGAATAAAAAAATTACATATCAGCACACACCGCTGAAAATGGCTTGCTTAAACTTTCGTCAATACTTACATTATGATTTCAATAATAAAAATTATTACACATTTTGAATTTTTTATTCATGTTTAAAAAAAAAGAATTAAATTTAAAGTGTCTTAATTAAATATTTTGAATTGCGCATGCTACCGTATTATGGCAAGTGGTACGTGTAACTGAACTCTTGCCAAAATAGAGATCATAAATTAAATAATAATTCTTTTTACTCTATTTAAAGTTAAAATATTATAAAAAATAGGATTAAGTAATAAAAAAAAGGAGTATAAAACTGCATCAGCATTCAAACAAAGATTGAAGTTGTTGATGATAAATACAAATTGTGATTCAATTAATTTTAATAGCATTTAATATTAAATATAATCACAAAGCTCTTTTCCGAGTTACTCTACTTATTGCGAAAACGCAATAACTGGTTTACATTTTTACCATCAAATGAATATTAAGAGGGTAATAAAACATTTTTGTATCTATTTAAAATATTAAATATTTATAAAACGACAATAGGCGAAACAAAACGATCAACATTATTTTTAATGTCTTTTCTCGTTAAAAAAAAGAATTTTTATGGCCAAAAGGGACCAAGTGGATATGTTCCCGGTGTCGGCCGAGGGTATTATATACTTTTTTTTTATTTTTAGAGCAACAGGATTTATTACTCGGTCAGATATTGGTACAGCAAGAGAAGCTGGGGAAATATTTCTGGAACGTAACTATTTTTCTCAAAAGAGAAAGCACGGAGATTCTAATCAACCTGGAGCACCTGATGAAGATGATCACGAAGATTTAAACGATGCAAATTATGATGAATTTGCTGGATATAGTGGAAGTTTATTTGCTACTGGTCCGTATGAGAAAGATGATGAAGAAGCTGATCAAATTTATGCTTCAATAGATAAAAGAATGGATGAACGTCGAAAAGATCACCGCGAAAAAAAACTACAGATACAAATGGTAAGCTTTCGTAAACAACGACCTAAAATTCAACAACAATTTTCAGATTTAAAAAGAAAGCTTGCATCAGTTACTGAAGAAGAATGGGATGCGATTCCAGAAGTTGGGGATTCTCGAAATAAGTTACAAAGAAATCCAATGGCAGAACGTTTCACTCCAATACCTGATTCAATAATTGCTCATAATATTATGAAATCAACAAATGTCAGTTATTTAGATCCACGTCAAAGCAGCGGTATGGTAAGTCCATTTCCAGGTTCAATGACACCTGGATATATGACATCTGGGTTTGCAACCCCGGGTCAAGTAGATTTAATTAAAATTGGACAAGCCAGAAAATCATTAGTTGGAGTAAAACTTGATCAAATTTCTGATTCAGTTTCAGGCCAAACTGTTGTTGATCCAAAAGGATATTTAACTGGACTTCAAACATCAATACCCTCATGTGGTGGAGATATTGGAGATATCAAAAAAGCTCGGAAACTATTAACTTCTGTGACACAATCTAATCCAAAACATTCTCAAGGATGGATTGCATCTGCTAGATTAGAAGAAGTTACTGGCCAAATAGCTAAAGCACGTTCAATAATCATGAAAGGAACTCAAGAATGTCCTAATTCAGAAGATATTTGGCTAGAAGCTATTAGATTGCAACCAGCAGATACTTCTAAAGCCATTATGGCTGCTGCAATCAATTCAAATTCGCATTCAGTAAAATTGTGGCTTAAAGCAGGGGAGCTTGAAAAAGGTAATATCACAGCTCAACGAAGAATTTATAGAAGAGGACTTGAGCATGTTTCTAATTCAGTTAGATTGTGGAAATCTGCTGTTGAACTTGAAGATTCCGTTGATGCTAAAATTCTACTTGGCAGAGCTGTTGAATGCTGTCCACATAGTGTCGAATTATGGTTAGCTCTTGCTAAATTGGAAACATATACAAATGCTAGAAAAGTACTTAATAAAGCCAGAGAAAATATTTCCACTGATAAATCAATATGGATTACAGCAGCGAAATTAGAAGAAGCCAATGATAATTCTCAAATGGTTGATAAGATTATTGAAAGAGCTCTAACTTCATTAAAAGCCAACGAGGTTGAAATTAACAGACAATTATGGATGGATGATGCTGAGGAAACCGAAAAAGCAAATTTTCCAATTACCTGCCAATCAATACTAAAGTATATCATTGGCATCGGTGTGGAAGACGAAGATTGTAAAAGAACGTGGTTGGTTGATGCTGAAACATATATACAAAAAGGCGCCTTTATCTGTGCTCGTGCTGTTTATGCAAAAGCTCTTTCAGTTTTTCCATATAAAAAAAGTATTTGGAAAGCGGCAGCTTTTTTTGAACGAAATCAGGGTACTCCAGAAACTCTTGAAACATTACTTGAGACTGCTATTGAAAATTGTCCAACAGTTCAACTTTTTTGGCTTATGCTAGCAAAGTCAAAATGGCTAAATAAAGATGTTAATTCTGCTAGAAATATTCTTTCTCGGGCGTTTGAAGCGATTCCGAACGACGAAGAAATATGGCTCGCTGCAGTTAAAGTTGAGTCTGAGAATAATGAATACGAACGTGCTAGAATGTTACTTGAAAAAGCACGAACTAATGCTCCTTCTGCACGCGTTTTTATGAAATCTGCAAGATTAGAATGGGTTTTAGGTCAACTATCTAATGCTCTTAAATTAATCGATGAGGGGTTAACAAAATATCCAGATTTTCCTAATTTTTACATGATGAAAGGTCAAATTTTCGAACAAAAAAACAATCAAATTGAAGCTTATACTATTTATTCACAAGGAACTAAACATTGCCCATCCAGTGCTCCATTATGGGTTCTCATGTCAGATGTTTGCGAAAAATTATATGATGCAACTAAAGCCCGTTCTATTATTGAACAAGGTCGTCATAAAAACCCAATCACCCCTGAATTGTGGGTAGCTTCTGTAAAATTTGAAAATCGAGTTGGAAATAAAGATTTTGCAAAAAAATTGTTGTCAAAAGCGTTACAAGACTGCCCTTCAAGTGGAATTTTATGGAGCGAAGCAATATTTAACGAAAATCGACATCATCGTAAAACAATGAGCATTGAAGCTATGAAAAAATGCGAACACGATCCACATGTTCTCCTTGCCGTTTCTTTACTTTTTTGGTGTGAACGAAAAATCTCCAAAACAAGAGAATGGTTTACAAGAACCATCAAAGTTGATTCAGATTTTGGCGATGGATGGGCTTATTATCTTAAGTTTGAACAGCAATACGGAACTGAGGAGCAACAGGCAAATATAATAGATCGATGTTGTGTTGCTGAACCAAGACATGGTGAAAACTGGTGCAAGGTTTCAAAATCTATTGAGAATTGGCGTGCGAAAACGAAAGAATTGCTGTTTCTGGTTGCAAATTCTCTAAAACCCATTGATACATTGTAAATATATTCTATTAACATGTTATTATAATTTTAGTATCCTCAAAATCTATGTTATCACTTGAATTTAATAAACGAAACCTCAATAAAACCTAAAATTTATTCACTTTCAAACACTCAAATAAATCATTGTGTTTTAATTAACTTAACTTTACATTTCTTCCCTATGATATAAATATTTACTAAATCATTAATTTATCATCCTCATGCTAAGTTAATTTTTAACCAATACACAATCGCCACTTCCCTCCCTCTCTTCTAACTTTTCATTTTCATATATATTTATAAGAAAAAATATATATTTTTTAAATTGCCTTTTTTATATTTTGACATTGTTATTTATGAGGGTAAAATCTCACAATGAATAAGTATAATTAAACGTCCATTATATTATGAGGGATTTTACAACGCCAGCCAGTTAAAATTGTATTATTAGTTAGTTTGTATTGGTTTTATTTAAAAAAAAAGATAACAGTTTGTTTCTTGATGCGATATATCTTCTTTTTTGTTTTAAATAAAAAAAAAAATGCTATTTCTACAACTACATTATTATTATTAGTTGTTGTAATATCATAAGAAATGGATGGGTATTTTTTTCATGTTTTTTTAAATGGGTTTTAAGAAACTGAATTGCAAACAAAGCTTAAATTATAAGAAAAAATTATGTATTTTAGAATAAAAATTGATTGGGTTATTTAATTTTGAGATGCAGTGAATTTAGTGCAATCAAATTTCACACATATAACTTAAATAGTTTCACGAGCCCCATAATACACTATTATACGATTAATTTAATTTTCAAATGTTTTTTGCCATTTCTAAAAACAATAGTTGAAAAGACAGACAGACAGACATACACACATGGATAAATATTGCATTTATTTTTATTTTTATTTTTTTTATACTACGATCTAAAAACAATTGATATCAATAATAAAATAACTTATATTCTAAAACTATATTCTAAATCAATTAACAATAGCCATATGTGGGTGGGTGGGTGTGGTTTTATTCAAAATAGATTAATTTTTTTTTCTTTTTGGGAGAAGGCGATTTATAGGTATTAATGTTGACGGTCTCTGCAAAATGCACACTTAGAGGAGAGAATTTTTGACTGTTATTAGTATCAACGAGATAATTTGTGTTACATTTATAATATTTAAAAGGTGTAGTATTCCAAAGAGATAAATCATCAGTTTTTGAATATTTTTTATCAGGAGTTATATTTTCACGATTTATTATAGAAGCTGTTTTAGGACTATTATATGGTGTCAACTCATTTAAACATTTAGTTTTGTTTAAAGATTCGGGAGTATGTGACATGTTAGACTCTTCATTTGATGATAATTTAGTTTTATCATTAAAATATAAAGAAATATTGGATTGTGAATTTGGAATATAAAATTTTGAGACATTATTATCATTTATATTATCTGATTTTGAAAACATCTGAAATTCCCCTCCACTATTATCAAATGAATATGCACTATTTTGAGGAGAAATAGAAAATATTATACTGCCTTTTGATTTAATATCTGATTGAACTCTTCTAACTGAAACTGATGAAATACTTCCAAAAAGCGAACGTTTAACTTTATTTAATGTATTCATTCGATTATTATTTCCAAATGACATTACTCTATTTTTTTTGTGTTTTATAAGTATTTCACGTCGTTTATTATTTATTTCACTAAATGAAGAGGATGAGCTAAAACGAGTATGAGAAGATGATTGCATATTAAATTGATTAACTTTTGGAATATTTTCTGTCTCTTCTTTAAATACACACATTTCCTTTTTACAAGATGGAGAATATAACGATTTCGGATAAGGATGGCATAGTTGATCATAAATTTTACGAAATTCACCTATAATTTGTTTATCCTTCACATGTATTAAATCATCATGTTTCAAAAAATGACCTACCCAATGAGGCATCTTCCAGACTGATAATTTTTGTAAAAGTATAATAATTTGTTGGATAAAATTTGAATTTGATAAAAAATTCCAAAATTTATTTAAAAGGAAAACTCTAATCAAAATTTGTTTCTTACAGATTTCAATATTTGTGGAAGTAAGACAATTTTGTGTTTTATTAATTAATAAATCGACGTTAATAACATAATTTTTACATATATATTGTAGCTTTTCTTTTTCCAACTCAAAAAATGGAGATAAATCATTATAATCTCTATAGAACCTTTTAATTTCATTGCTTATAATTGTAAAATCGTCATTTTCGGTTACTTTTAAAGATTGATCGAATCCAAATAATGATATGAGCTCTTCTGGATTCATTGAATCACAATATGTAGGATGATTACCACACGAACAATTTTTAAAATAATTTTTCATGCCCTCAATTATAGGAATTTTAGTTGCATTTATTGAATCAAATGTATGTTGACAATCACTGTAAAAACTTGAATAAAATACCCAAGGGTTGAAAACTAAGAAAAAAAGATCAAATTTTTGTTTATTTTCAATGATCTTATCCAAAAGGAACGACGACGACAATTGAGCTGGGAAAATAATGAACACACCCATATTTATTAATTTTTGAATGCAATACAGGCATTTATCATTAATATTATAATAATATTTTTTATTTTTATTTAAAGATTCCTCATTATTTGAATATTTAGCAAAATCACAAATATTTATTACATGTATATTATTATTAATATTATGATAAGGAGGAATATTTTGGGGTATTTTTTCATATAAACATATTTCAGATGAATTTTTATTACATGTTTTTATATTAACAGAATATTGTTCACCAGAATTTGTGATAATTTTCATACCAATTGTATGAGTATTTGTATTTTGAAGGATATTATTGTATTTATGTTTTGTTTCTAGAACCTCATTTTTTGAAATTATTTTTGTTGCTCGCATATTTGTTATAAATTTATACATATAATCCATTAATAGATTATAAGAGCCAAATGGAATAACATAACTATTAAACAATAAAAGTGAATTAATAGCTTTATTTAAAATTGAATCATCTGAAGGATTTTCACTAAACCATATAAAAGCTAAAGATTGACGATTAAAATTATTCACGATAACTTTTAGTGTATTGCGGCTTTCTATTATAAGAGGATAATAATGAGGTGTTACGTAAATTGCGATATTTTTTTTACACGAACATTTTGTAGCATGACAATTTTCATTTCTGGTGTTGTTACTGAATAAAGGTGAGGACAGATCATTATTTTCCCAATAAAAGTCTGAACTAAATTTTTGTAATTGAGAAAAAAAATGTTTTTCATATAATTCTGGGTTGTTTATATCTAGTGGTTGATCTTTTTGTGCGTCCATATTTGAATATTTTTGTATAGAATATTTAATTTCATCCCATATTTTTTTATCGAATTCGGCAAAATGTTGTTGCCTATAAAATTTTTGTTGATGAAATGATGAAACTTGATAACTTATGTATAATTTGCGTTTTTCATTTGTATGCTTTTTATTCCAAGTTTGTAAAAACAACAAAAGTTTTGAAAACTCATAAAGTAAATTTTTTGATATTTTTTCTTTATTATTGAAACATGAAAAGTCGAATATTATTGCTAAATTAATTATTTCATTCATAACATTAAAAATTTTAAATAATGCGCGCCGCGCTATCTCGCCGCTACATTTATCATCCATTTTATATTGCTGTTTTAGTATGCTGTTTAAATAATACAATTTAATTCTATTTTTATGACAAAAACCCAGATTTATATTTTTTTTAGTTAAAATCTCAGATTCTTTATAAAAAATTGGTCTCTTGTTTAAGTTAGTACCCTAACATAGTATTCATACTTTGTTAAGTGACTTAATTTTACAATATTGTATTGCCCAAATGATTCTTATTTGCCATTTTTTTAAGATATGCAAGCTTGTTAATTTCAACTGTATCTGCAACAAATATTACTTTACACTTGATTTAAGGTTTTGAAAATGCAGAATCACAAATTGGTAATTAAAATTTTTTTGAAATTCAAGATATTGAAATGGATTATAAGTTTTTTGAAGGATCAATATCTTAACCATTTAATTTATAATAAAATATTTTTGTATAATTCTACTTAAAAATTCATTAATTTTGATTTATTGAATAAGTATGCTTTTTCCAATGATGATTAAAATATTAATATTGTTGTCTTGTTCTCTCTCTAAGGTCATACTGAAAAAGTTAATTAATAACCTCTAAAAATATGACTATTTCTCGATTTTTTAATTTTATATATGCAATAAGCCAAAATTTTATAATCTATAATATTTTCGTTGTTATTTTTTAGTTATATTCCTTTAGGGAAAATAGAAAAGTACGTTTTATTTTTTCTTTCTTAATAGATAATTTTTTTATTTTTTTACATGAAAGAGTTGAGTCAATTATGGTGGGGTGGTTTAATATATTTTATAGTTTTCATTTGTTGTAACAAAAAACAATAATATTCAAACTTTTAGAAGGTTCTGATACAGAGTAAGAATACAGATATCAGTTGATATTTTTTTAAATATAACTAACCGTTGTAACTATAAAAATAATCACACATCTGTATTTGTGTCAACTTTCTCCCCACCAATTTAGTATTGTCCTCATCTCATATATTTGGTTTCTTCTTAGCGTGAAAGGGAAGTTTATTTCGAATCTTATGCTATATTTTAGGTTCTATGTTATGCTCTAAGATTTCTTCAAGGGGATAAACTTTTAGTGCGCCTATACGCCCTCGTTTAGTCTTTCCGTTAACGTGTACAATCTGGGCAGTCTTACTGTCTATCCTTTATAAACGCAATTCAGTATTCTTATAAGTAAATATTTTTATATTTTGGTATTTGCCACATAACATACTATTTTTTTTTGTAAAATTTGGTGTGGAGTTTGAAAGATTATCATCAAGTATTTTTTGTTGAATATCTGTACTTCTTAATGGGTTAACTTCGAAATTTTCTCGTTTTATTTCAATATTTTTCTTTCAAAAATTATTTCAGATGGAGTAAATTCTGATTCAGCGGCTTTGATATATTATACATATAAAGAACGAATCTACTCATTTCGTCGCCTGACAATTTCGTCGCAACATGAATTATTCTGGTAAATTTATTTCTATTTAAATTATTTTATTAAAATATAAAAGCTAATTGCCAAAATTTTCATACAAATTGTTACCTTTTATATGGCATTAACAAAAGTTGAAATCGTCTTTACTTATTATTATATTTTAAATTATTTCGGGGGAAAAAATTATTTTCAGTTTAAAATAAATTATAAAATTATTGCGACGAAATGACGCGCAACGATAAAGAACAGGATATAAAGCCTTTTCCCAAGCTTATTCGTTATTTATAACTTTGCTCATTGTTTAAATTATCTTTCAATTGCCTCTTTCCACCAAACCATATACCTGTAAAGGATAGGCTATTTTTATACTTTTTTGTTCGATGCCCCAAAGCGAGTATAATTTCGGAAATACGGAAGACTAGTATTTTCTCCACGGAACGGTAGGAATAATTATGGGTAAACTCATCCGAGTAATTGCTTTCTGAGATATCTTCGGGGATTTTGTTAATGCTGAGGGTTGGAATTGCTTCCACCTCACACGTAAAAACAATTTTGGAAGAGTACATGAGCTCGCATCTTTCTACTACATAGTTCATATTCATTATTTTCTTGTCCAGTAGGACGAAAGACAAATGTTCTGGTGGAATTTCAGTAATAAATTTATTAAGCTCTAAGATTTCGTGGGCAGTCGACGAAAAATAATTAAATGATACATATACAATTTCTCTATTCTGGGAGAAAGAGCAGGAATGATTTTTCAATTTTTTGCTTGCAACAATATAATTAAGGTTTTATTCAACGAATGTTGTTTATAAACCATGATTCTAAGGATTAGCATTTCTCAAAAAAAGAGGACTTACAGTTCTCGGGTTAGGATGGATTGAGCTCTAATACTTCCTGGTTTCCGATAAACCGGGAGAATTTGGTCTCTAGCTTAATCAATTGCCACATTGCCCACTGCTAATATGATCTAAAATTTTACAATCAAATCGTTTGAGTCAACACTAATGAAATCACGACCTTAAAACAAATTCCCTGCGGAAATGTTCATCTAACAATTAACTTGTCGTTTTAACTCGAAAATATTGTACGCATGTCTCTTGCATCTACACACATATATATATACAGTCAAATCTCGATTTCAGAGAAAAAATCTTGAATGAAAACTCAATTTTATTAATAAATTAACGAACAAAAGTCCGATTATCGTGTCATCAAAGGCGAATAATTCGAAACTATTAATATTTAAACGAAGAGAGCCGACAAATAAATTTTCATGGTTTTTATGTCGAAAACAAAAGGTAATAGACAATTTTTTTATTACCATTTGAACTAAAATAAAACGAAAAAATAATTGAAATTCCAATTGTAATTAAGAAAAAAGTATTCAAGAAAAAAATCAATAACGAATCGATGACATGTGCTGTAGTAGAAAAAAGATCCCAAAATGAAATTAAGTAGGATTTAGATAAGACCCGCATAATGGAAATAACAACAGAGAAATCACTAAATTATGAAGATGATGTTTCGTCAATAAGAAATTTTAACGGAGATTTAAAAAATAATTATTTGACATGAGCTGTGATAAAAGTCAAGACGAATCATATAGCATTAAAACATGAAATATCAAACTTTGTCGGCTTAGCAAGACGGTTAGAAAAATTTTAACTCAGAGACCGTCGAGTAAATATTGATTTATTAAGTAAAGCAGGCTGTTACTAAAATTTGAAATTGCAGATGAGCTCACAAAAATATAAGAAATACAAAGCGATACATATGCATAAAAATTATTTTATAAGATAATACAGCTCTTCTTTATGATCTAGTTAATAAAAAAAACAATCTCTCAATCAAAAATAGAAAGTAAATTAAAATTAAATGTTACTCTATAATGGCTTATGCAAGTGATTTAATAAAATAAAAAAAAAATTGTGATTGGGCATTTTAAAAGTACCTGTTTTTTTATAAATTTTAATTTTTAAAATTATGTTATATGCCAAAATAATTATAAAGCATGGATCCCTACCCCTTTTTATTTATATTTTTTAAAATATTTTGGCAATGATGCAAACAAACTGATTAAAAGGAAGATGATTGTTTAATAATTCGTTATAACATAAACTAGTATAGCTCTTTGAAAATACATAACTAATTAATCGGCCTAAGTAGATGACGGTTTCCAGCATTATTAGATATGCTAAGTCTCAAAAAAAGAACCTAATTGTAATATATTACATTAATGATCGTTAACTCTCGGAATTAATGGTAACATTAGTCTTGTATACTTTTGTTTATAGTATAAGATTTTACATTTGGCGACA
>SGJC01000182.1:0-21276 GCA_009887335.1 Henneguya salminicola | reverse complement strand
TTTACAAAAAATTATGGCAAACAAAAAACAAGGAACTCTCGATCGTTATTTTAAATAAAGTATTTCGACTTATAAAATTTTTATTAACCGCCACCCGTTAAAACCGCCAAAATTTTATTTTGAGCATTTCCCATGTGGCGGTTTAAACGGGGATGACTGTACTGTATTACTTGGCATTATAGAATTAAGCATTGTACATTCTTTAGATTTTAAAGAAAAATTCGCGTAAAATTCTCATTACGAAATCAATTTGGCTTAAAATACTCGTATGTCTTATTTCCGTACTTCAAAAATAAAATATTCACAAATTTTTATAAATTTCCTGCCTTCAATCGCCAATTTTAAAGGGGAGCAGACTTCATTTAGGATAGAGGTTGATCGGGATGTTTATTAAAGGAGATTTCTTCTACTGCCTCTGATTTGATCAATTTTATTTACCTATTATTTGAATTGCGCCTCCGAAGGCACTACTCAGTTTCTATTGAAAGAGGCCACTGTGGTTGGGCAAATTCAGCCTGAGACGAACGAATTCCCATAAAATTTTAACCAATTAATATATTAATTTAATATTTTGAATGTTAAATTTTCTATTTCCCGATTATGATTTCTATTTTTTATTTAAATACCATCCTTTTGTGGCAAACCATAAATCTTTATCGTTTTATTCGTAGTTACTTTCATTTTTTTAAATTTAAATATAATATTCTTCATGAATGGATCAAAAATTAAAGTAGGATATTTTATTTTAAATGTGTATTTCCTCCATTATAAGTATAAAATTTAAATTGCCACAAATGCAAACAACGTTAGCGTCCTTAAGATATTTTTCAACAAGCATAGATTTAAAAAAAAAATTGTGTATCTTTAAAACGCGCAGTTTTTACAACATTATTTTTAATTTTACTGGATTATTCTGCCAACGATATAGGAATGTGTTTTATCGTAAAAGTATTTTTTATATTGAATGAATTGTTTTATGTCTAATTGATACTAAATAACAAAATAAAATATTTTCTTTTAAAAGTGTATATGAGTGAGGTCTCAAGCTATTCCCGATACATTAGAAGAATTTCCTGCACTAAATTACTAATTACTCCTATCTCGATTAAATTATATATGAAATACATTAATAGAGTGTACTATGAGATTCTTGTTAACATTTCAACCTCTAGAATTCTATATCATATAATTAGAACTTATTTACTTTTCAACTTATCTCGTTCATTTAATTTTGTGTATATTAAAAGTATATTTGCAGATTTACCTGATGTTGAGATATCGTTTATTTATGGGCAACTTTTGATACCAAAAATCAAATTTCCCTCTCTATGCACTTTCTTCCTTACAATTTTTTCTCTCCGAAATTGATTTTTTTATTTGGCTAAACAATTAATTTTTTTATTTCAATCAAGGACATTATTATTTCTAGACTTAATCTCAATTGCTGCATGATGTCAAAAATCTAAATTGTATCATTTTCATCTATAATTTTGTTTAACACGTCAACCATAGTTTGAGAAAACTTTGTGAGGCTACAACTTAGGCTGGAATCACATGCAGTAATATAGGATTTTTTTATATTCATGACTGTCGAAATGTACCAATTAATGAGCTAATATTGACTTCAATACTTGGCATTACACCGCTCACAGGTAAATTGTAAATTTTGCCAAATATTAAAATTTCTAATGCGAAAATCATATTTTATTTCTTAATTTAACACATAAAACATTCGTCAATGTTATAAATGATAAAAAAAACTCAGCCATGAATATTAAATATAAAATTCAAATTTTTGAGGATATGATGTTTTATACCTTTTAAATTCAAATGTGTATACGTAAGGAATTACCATAGCTCTGGTCATTATTATAAAATTCACGGTTAAACACGATTTAATTTTCCGATTGTTCTGGCTATAGGTAGGTGATTTTAAATATTATATAAATATTTTAAAATATTAAAAAATGTAGGCGTTTATTATTTTATTTTGAAATTAATTAATATTATTGTTTATTTTTCGTTTATTAAAAATCAACGTTAAAAAAAAATCATATTCAATTAATTTTAAAATGTAAGTTATTGAAGATATAAAGCCTACATTTATGGCATGTCTGTGCTGTATTATATAAAAACAGGGCTTAACTGCAATAACAATTCTTGAATGGATAAATGAGTCCACGGAATTTTCCACAAAAGTTGCAAGACCTTCGTCAGGGCGATAAAAATCGAAGCAGGACATTTTAGCGCGGGCGGATTTTTATAAATTAAAACTCGTTAAATGAATCCTGTACAATATTTTGAATTTAGAAAATCACAAAAAAAAATTAAAAATTAATAAAAGTTATTACATCCTGTTCAATATTGTAACTTTTGCAAATTTAAACAAACGTCCGTGTTTATCAATCCATCAAAAAATTATGAGCAATTCTCCAAGATACTCGATAATGTTTCGATCTCTGTAACTCTCAACAATTTTCAAGATTCTAATATCTGTTGCGATGTATTTTCTGCGCTTTACAGGTGGCGGGTCTCCACGAACAAATTGCTCATATACAAGGTCACGCCCCTTTTTAACACTTCGAATTCCGTCTATAAATTTTAAAATGTTTGGGTGATCCATCCTAAATTCTGCTTGCAACCTCCAAAGAGCTGCTTTAACGTTGTTGTTGGCGCGATCCTCTCCATTCACTGTTCTCTCGTAGACAGACCCCATTTTAGGAGGAAAAAATGCACTACGCCGAGTCCGGTTCCGATTTTGAAGTCCTATGTAGACATCTTCAAACAAGTTTAAGATTGGTGTGAGATCCTCCGCAATTTCATTTTCCCGTGCCTTAAAAGCTACATCAATGTCTTCGATTAGAACAAAGGAGAGAGGGACTATTCTTCTGGCGGCCAAAGCGAAGTCGGGATCCGTATTATATCTTTGAAGAAGATTTTCGTCTGCTAGTTTTCTACGCATTTTTTTTGTTAAATGTAAAAGGCATCTATGGATTGCACAGTTCGGAAACGTTGTTAACATAGCTCCAATTGCAGCCTGTTCAAAGTCAATAGAAATTGACGAAGGATTGAGATATGGCCCTAATTCTTTAATGGCTTCAAACAGTCGTCGGCAAGTTCTGCCTTCTTTGTTTGGTAGCAAAGCATACAAAACATCAGCACGAATCCTCCTCTTGCTGCCATGGTTACATATATTTGCGAGAAAAGAGAAGGTGCTAGGCTATATGTTCTGTCAACATAAAGCTTTTCGATCAGGTGACTCCACTCACTATTCGATTGTCGGCCAAAGAGAAGAATTCAATTTATGTCCTGTTCTCCCGAATCCCACAAAAGAAATTCTTCCATCTGACTATGTGCGACTTCATAAATCCTATATGTGTCCGGAATGATAATTGAAGTGCGGTCGACGGGTTGTGGAGGTGCTGCATTGTTTTCTTTTATTATCCGCTGAATAACCTTGAGAATTGCGCCTTTATTTGGCATCTTCGCTTGAACGGCAGTCGATGTTTTTTGGAGAACACCGTTGAGGATAACTGATGGAATTTCAGTTGTCTCTATTGCTCTCCTTTTAATTCCAAGCATTACCATGGCAACCTTAAGTTAAGCTGCGTCACTTCCGTGACTATGCTGGTTCATCTGCATCAGAACCAGATTATTCACATTCGTGTGTAAACGGGCCTTGCACTCGTTCTTTAATTCCCACCGCCAAAACTTCACGGAACGATCTGCACGGAGCTTATCGAACACATAAAAGTGTGCTTCATGATTCAATTTTTCTCTGCCACGCTTCGACTGAACATTTTAAATTTTAATTGTTCAACAAAATTATAATAATATTATGGGATACTAGCAGTTGTGCTCGGCTTCGCTCGGGTTTACGGTAAATAAAAGAATGCATTTAAAACATTTGACTTACTCTTGAAATATAAACTGCTTGAGCTAATTAATAGTAGGAGTTTGCATTGCCATCAAACAATACATTAATAGATTAAATGTTTCTACAGTTAAAATATCCTCTAATGTGCAATAATTGATGATTTAAACACTAAGTATTGGCTAGAATAAATTAATAAAATACTAAATTATACATTTCAAAGTTTTGAAGCTTTGTATTCAATAATTTTAGAGAATTTATGAGTATATAAAATTTTTTCTTTATTATACCATTTCTACCATTTTTTTTTTAATTTTTTTGTGATGAAGAAAAATGAAATGAACAATTCTTTCATTCGTATATATGTTAAACATAGTGTAAAGAGTGGAATAGAATAATTAAAGAAGGGGTAAACATTAATTAGTAATAGGTGGTCTTCAAAAGAAGAGGGGCAAGAATAATCTATTTTGGGATAAAACTATAATTCTATGAAGAAGAGGAGATGAAGCGAAAAGCAATGCACACATATGTTATATGGGTTTAAAATAAAGTTATTTTTTAAATAGAGTTTAGAATATTATGGATTGGACAGGCAGGCAAACTTTAGTCTTATGTAATATAAAATTGATGTAACTCTACTTCATTTATGATGTTGTCGAGAAGACTTTTGCAATTTTATAGATTGAAGCGCACGTATGGTTGGGCAGGAGTGCGTCAAAACATCCTTCGCCAAAACGTCATGTACCGGAGAAAAATATACAGTAATTCGAAAATATCAGATTGTCGGCATGATATACTTCTTAATTGTTGATAATTGGTATTAAGGGGATAAACTTCAATTTGTTCAATACCTGAGAATTCGAAAAGACTTACGTAGTGTTTTATATGCTGAATAAATCAAATTTATCCAGACAAAATTATTAAGGAACAAAAAATGTTTAATATTTAGTAAATGGTGAGATATTTTATTCATGAACCAGAAACTAAGCAAAGCTGATAATTGAGTTATAAATGTAGTCAATCGCAAAGAAGGCGATCTCCAGACCTGATTCACAATTATGTTTACAATCGAGGCGGATCGAAAAATTCTAAAACAAATTTTTTTATGTTCGAAATTAAATACAAATCCTAAAGTTTAAGGTTCCTGTTTGGTTGAAGTAAATGAAAGCAAAATGAAAGGTGCTAAAATAAAACATTACATGCAAAATGTAATTAGGGGTCAACATTAGATTTGCTTTCTTACTCAACCATTTTTATTGATAATATTATTAGAGAGGGGAAAAAATATGATTGAATATAAATTACATACAAAATATGATATTTATATTAACCCAAAACTTGCTAAGATGACAGGACGAAAAAATCACGGAATATTGTTATTTTTAAAATTTTTTTAGATAGGGGGCAGCTTTTATATCAAGCTGTAGTAGCTAAATCCATTTTTCGAACTTGCCTGCAAAAAAAGTCATCCCTAAGTACGAAATGATAATATAGTTTCAGAGCAGTAACCACAGTGTGCGAATAACGTTTATCCGGAGACTATATCGAAACTTTTAATCTTCAAAAAATGAAGTTGAAATAAAAACACCTCACAGTTTCCTAAAAAAATTTGAGTTTCGATGATCTTTTCGATATCCATATTTTGTCACAAATTTTTGCCGACAACCTGATAGGAAATAATTTTATTGAAATTTTTGAGGACATTAAATATTTTTAATCCGATAAAATTTGAAGAAACTTTTTATGCGCATTAAATTTTCTAAATCGTGCACAAGTGATTTTAAAAATTTAAATAAATGAATATAATATGGGTGATATATATGTAAGAGAAGAAATTATTGATCCCATTTTATTATAAAAATCAATTTAAATTAAAATCATAGTTATAAATTAATAAGGGCTGAAATTTATGTTATTTTTGGATGGACAATTATATTATTATTTGCATCAGTTGTGACTTGAATTGTTTTAGAATAAATGACGAGTCGTATGTTGTGGATTGCCCTAAATTAAATTTTGAGGGCATACTAATTTTCAGGGCTAGATAATTAAATTGATTCACGACCTTTATGATTATCAATACATTTTGAATTTTGTTACCCTTTAATAACATTAAAATAATTTGTTACTGATGTATAAAATAATATTTAATTCGATATAAAATTCGGTCATTTGTTACAACGGCTAGGTTTTTTTATTTCATTTGGTGTTTTATTCAAAAATTTATTTTAATTTCTAAGTTATATTATCTTGAGTGTGTCTATAATAGAACATCTATTCCTTTCTATTACGAGAGAATACGCAATCATAAACCTATCAACATAGAAGCTGTTATGGTCTACATGATTAGACGGAGGAAAATACATCATGCTAAGTAATGTGAAGTATTTTTACCGCAGGTTACCAATTTCATATTACAGTTCCACGAAATATAATTTAGAATTTTTAAGCTGAGCCAATACTTCGATCGCAAGCTCTCAGGCACGGAACAAATGGAATAAAATACTCTATAGAACTACTGATAAGCATAATAGTACAGCCTTTTCAACGAATGGCTAAATTAACTTGAAGGGCTTAAATCTCCTCTCAAAAAATAAATATGAATTGAGTCCTTTGTCAAAAATAAACGTTTTAATAGAAAATAGATTTTAGCATAAAAAATAAATCAGAAGGTATATTTGAATGCCACTAATTCTATTCTAATCAAACTATGTTGCACAAATAGTAGTTTTTAGAAACGAAAAACCTCTTAAACACGAATAAAACTCGTTCATATTAATTTGTAGGGCATGTATCGCAAGGTTTTAAGGGTAATTAAGCCTAGAAATTTCAAAATTCACTCTCAACATAGAAATCAATTTTATTTTAGGAAGAGATAGATTTCTGAGGTTTTAAACTTCTCTTAATATATTAACTTTAATTTTTATGTGACTGGGTTTTTTAAACCAAAAATTCAAAGATATTACCAATAGTAAATGGATCTTATTTTCCTTAAAAATATTAGAATCGTGGAGCATTTGTTTACAATAAACCTAAAGGGCGTATTCGGGGAAGATTACAATCCCCTAATTTGCGTTATCATTGTTCCACGTAGGCTCAGATCTAGGGGATTAGAGTGGAAAAATAAGAATAAAACGAACTTCTTACATTTTTTGAAATTACTTTTCTTTAATATTCTTCAATTTACTATAAATTTCAAATATACATATTGAGCAATCCTCTTGTAACTTGATACTTAAAATAGTTCATTACACTAACAAAGAAACATTTATTTTTATCAGTTATACCTCGGGCTAATGATCTTTCTGTACGACGTTTCTTGAAGGAAGAGGTTGGGTGAATTTTATGAAATTTGAATTCTACACTACCGCTTATATTTGCAGGGATACCTACCTTACAACAGTATAAGTTGGTAGGGGCCAAAAAACGTTTATAATAAAAGATCTCTAAGTTTTAACATCCAGCCCAAAACAACAAAAAAGTTTTGCAAGAATTTATCGTTATTTTAATATATTTATTTAAAAATTTAATTGCAAATGCACTTTTTATAATTGCTCTCAACTATGATTAAAATAAATTAAAGCACCTTTAATATTGCTTAGAAGATAGCACATAGATCTACCATCTAAATATTCTTTTAAAGAAAAGGCATTGGCATAATCTTTTAATAGTATAGAATCTAATGCAGTTAAAGTGCGAATTGATCTAAATTTTTGTGAATATATTTTTTTTTCTATACCCTCTTTAGTGATTACAAGAAGATTAGATGAAATTTGGGAAATAAGATCATAAGTAATATTGAGCGATTTATGTGTTTCTTCATCGATATTTTGATAGAAATAGAAATCAGAATAAAATAATCGAGTGATGCGATTAAAAAACATATCTAAAAATATCCAGTCCTAATCAAACCTGATTGATAATAATTTTTGAAGAAATAATCTAATAAAATTAGTCCAGTATAAATATTATGACATTTTCTGGTGGAGAGTAAACTATCTACGGGTCCCAATAGGTCTATTACATCAGTGATATGTTCTAATTTCGTTTTTATTTTGTGTCCTTCTTCGACTATTATTTTTGAAAAATTCATAATGTTTTTTATATATTCTTCTGTCGAATCTGTGCAGGATACAGTATTATAAGCTTTCTAGTATATATATTTAATAAATTACTTCTTTATTGAGTAGTTTAGGGTCGGTTTTACGAATAACCTTAAGTATAAGTAATAGTTATAATTAACAAAATATGTTTATTTCATATGCAATTGTTATTTTACAATGAAAATTGTTTTTTAAATCATATTAAATTTGTCTAATGATTACTTCGAATAATTAATAAAATATTATTAGAATAGAAAAACTCGAAAAATTATGAAAGGAATCAGAGTCAAGCATTGAATACAAATCGAGAGCAGAGTAAACCTTCGAGGATATTTTAACAATATATTCAATAAAAAATTATGTTTTTTATATTTGAGACTCTTACAGTATCATTATTAGACTTGGAGCCATAACTGCAAATTTTAAGACAAATTGCTGAGTAAGGATGGAATTTTTATTGAATCATCGGGTAAAAATTATATGCACCTACGTCTAGTTTATAATTCACCCTCATACAGCATAACCTTACAATTTTCTCCCCCTCCATATAATAAATTTGATTTGAATCTTCTTCAATTTAATTTTTTTTTAAATAATAAAATAAGCCATGGCATAAAAATAAAAGTTGAGTAACCTGGTACAGAGATTGGCTTCTTATTTTTTACTTTTTATATTCTATTAGTGTATATTTGAAAATTTTTGAATACTGCCGTTATTTTTTCAAATCAACGATCGAAGCTTCGTGAGTGAGCATATTAGACCTTTGCTGCACTTTTAAAAACACTCCCACCAATGTAAGATTTAACTTATGAATTAAAAGATGATTTAAAATTGTTATGTTTAATACAAAATTAAGCGTCCTTAAGGAGGTCCAATAGTAAATTCAGAAAATAATGATAGAAATAAGTGAGTTTACAATATTTACTTTGCTTGAGTCAAAACTAAATATTTTTACACGTTAATAGGGTGGACAATTAAGAATTTTTTAAATAACATTTCAATTTAATATGAATACTTCGATTTACAACACAGGAATAACAAAATTTTAGTAAAAGCTAGTTTTCGATTACTATCATTGTTTAATAAATGAATGTATAATTAAACAGTTAGGTAACAATTCAGCCAAATAAGAGTGTTTTTGGTCGACATAAAGTGCCGTATGTGAAAATGGCTTTACTTGGCAGGTTTGATAGCTGTTAATTCATCAGTAATTACAAGCAATAAGACGTATAATTACTAACTTACAAGACCAACGAAATCCTCTAAAGTAAGGTTTAATATTACGAATAAATCTTTTAATGCTCCCGAACTAATAATGATAGTCTTGCAACTTTACATACTTGTCAGTTGGAATGCACTCTCAATGAGACTATGAAGTTAGTTTTAAAAGAGACCGGAAATATTTTATTTATGCATTCTTAAAAAAATATATGTATTCCCTTTACTCTCTCATTTTGGGGTAGAAGATACGTTCGGGGATGGCCTATAAAATCCGAATAGAATGTATTTACACGTGGTTTTATCATTAATGCCAGTTCAGAATGGGACTATAATTATATTTAGCCCTTTTTAACTTTTTTATTGCGTGACAAATATTAAAACAACACGAGGTATTTGTCAAATAATTTTTGAGTGTGTATTGAGAAATATGGTTAAAAAAATACTTCTTTTGGTATTCTACGTTTTCCTTTGCAGTCAAAGTCAACAAAATCCGAACCGACTAAGTTAAATATTGTAAAAATACCATTTTGGGATGTTAAATATTTGCAAAGTCTATAAAATATCGTCTCTCCTTTGTAATCTTTGGCTAAACTGAATAAATCTTGAACTTTTATATATGTGGCCACAAGATATCTCTTTATAACATCGGTATATTTCCCTTTAAAAGTTTCTGAGTAACTCGAGTTGATTAAATCAATTAAATCTGATTTAACCAATAATAATAAGTCAAATAATTCTTTAGACTCAAAAGGGACGCGATACACAAAAGCCCAATCCATACTATGATAAAATCCAACAAAATTTTCAAGAAATTTGTTATTGGTGTCTAAAAATATAAATAGTATTTTTACCTATATCAAGTTTTTCACTTCCAAAGTATTCAATAATTTGCCTATGTTGTGCATTTGTGCATATATTTTCAGTGAAAATATTCAAATATTCCAATTTAGTACCAGTTTCTTCATTCATGATTCCATCAATTATTAAACATTTTATTCGAGATAAGATGTTTTGAACAGTTTCATTTATCTGTGGTGTTTTTTGGCTCAAATCTGCTAATTTGCACAATACTTCACCATAAGGTAATTCGAATATTTCAGCCTGTAATTTTCCAAATAAAAATATGCAAATCTATTGTATAAGGTATTGAATATTAATTATAAATTATCAATTAATCTGTGAAATATTTATAAGCCCTTTAAAAAGTCCCGACTTGCAGCCTTATAAATTTTGGGAGAGAGGCAATGTTCGCTCGATGTAATATTATAAAACGGGTAGGTTAAGGTGTCCATAACAAAATAGACATCTAATTCTCGAAACCATATTTTGGTGGTAATACTTCCACACTGGTATTTAACTAATGTAACTCGAATATGGCTTTAAGATTATTCGTGAAAAGGGGCTGTAAACATTTTATATAATATATCGAAAACTAATATAACATTTAAACATAAAAATTTTTAAGCTGATTATCTGTCAACTAAATTCCTACGCAGAAAAATGTTGTTGAATAAAAAAATAAATCGAAAAGTTTATTACTTTCTTGAATGGGTGATTATATACTAACATAAGGATTGTTGTAAACAGAAATGCTTGCCGATCGTAAAACGATTTTTTATCAAAATACTGAGAAGAAGTATTGATTGCAGCGATCCGATCGTTAATTAGCAGTATCAATCAAAATACTTTATAATATACCCCTAAAGCCAATAGCTATAAAGTACGGCCTCCCTAGATGGAATAAAAAAAATTGGAAGTTTAGGGATTAGAACATCCCCTAAACCCTTCTCCCATTTAACTTCGATGGTCTTGGTAATTATGTCTACCAGCTAATTTGGTAGCGCTTACTAAGATGCTCTTTAAAATCTTATTTTTGACACCAGTGAGATTTTATTTCACAAAAGGCAATCAAAAGATCAGTAGTTTAATGGATGGAACTAAATAAATATTCTAATATATAAAGGTATAGTTTTTTGCTACTGAATTTGCTATGGTAATGGAAGAGGATTGTATCCACAAAGCCTAGAAGCCATAAAAAATTTAAAAAATTCCTCTTAGATTATTGAACAAATAAGTGAGGTTTTAAGACAATTAAAACAAGCTTCATTGAGGAAGAAATCAATATGCTAAAAAAAATATAATTTGTTGAAAAAAAAGACACAGTCAATAGAAACAGTTAATAATATATATTTTTTTAGGTTTTTATGCCTTATAAATGTATCGTAATTTATTAGGCTAACACTCAAGCTTATTAAATTATTTTTGGTCTCACTGAGCTCCATCAAAGATCTTTCTTTAAGATTTTTGTTTTATAAGATAAGGGTGGTAAATTTATAAATTCCTTCAGCATTTGAAATTTTAATAGCCTTATTAATTGACTTTGAAGTATATACTTTCGATTAAGAGCAACTTTATAATAAAAATTATTGGAAAATTACGAACATGTGTAAAATTTATTCTTATGTAAAAAATATCAAAATTGCGGTCCCGTATTTTAGGGGATACATCTCAACTATAGATCCCAATCTTAGTTTCATAAAAATTACTCTTATGAACGTAAAACATTTATCTTTTAGCGAAAATGTTTATATTAAAAATCTATCGTTTTATCATATACCAAACAACATAAAGAAATTTAATAAATATTTCAACCCTTTCATGATGATGTAAATTATTAATTAAAGAAATATTTAAATTTGTTAAAGATGAAAAGTCAGCTTTGTATTTAGCTTATTTGAATGACTTTTTCAAATATGTGTCGTGGAAAAGCATATAAAAATAATAATTTAGGAATTCACAACTTAGAATGCATCGTATGGTTTTTTATACCGTGGTATATTATGCAAATTTTTGTAAAAGCCCAAAAGCGACTGTATATACAATGTCACCTTTAATTTTGAAAAATCGTGCTTATTGTAAGCTGTTATCTGGTCGATATGAAATAATTATAACCCTAATGATATCATACGGGAACAATATTTAAGACTATCCCAAGAATTAGGTCATCTTATATTCATTATTTCATCTAAAAGAGTTCGGTCTAGTTAAAAATCTATAAAATATTAAAAAATTAAATTAACGAATTTTTATCTTTAACTTTATTGTATGTGGGCGAGCTGTTAAAGCTATGAAGATTGATGTCTTAAAAATATGAACGTTGTAAAAGAAGACTACATTATAAGGAGATCCCATTTTTTAGAAATTCTTATGGGATTTACATCCAAAAATAAACATTTTAATCAAACTAGTTAGTGTGGCATTCCTGAAAATTATATTTTCCTTATATTTGATGATGGACAGTATCGCGTTTTTACGCTGCGAATAAACAAGCTTAAGATTCAAGGATATTTTCAAAGTTTAACGTTTAATATTTTTAATAATATTTAGCAAACTAAAGTTTATATATTACCATATAACAATGAAAGAACAATCCCTTACATAATATTCTTACCGCATTCCCTGGGAAAAATTAATGCTTTTGAAAAATTGGATTGAAAATTTATTAAAGTCAATAATTCCTTGCTTTAGAAAAGTAATTTAAACAAGTAAGGCTGGTAATTAATAATCATGTTATACAAACTATAAAAATATCTTTCATTATGTACTGCGTTGCAGTCTGGATCCCAAAGGTCCAGGCTGCAGTGTCTAGTTGGGAAAAGTGTACAAAAGAGAGGGTCTCGAGAGTCAATGTTGCAGGAGAGCATTTCTTTAAGATTAACAGGGTTGGATGAGATTGAAAATTTGTAGATTTACCAGTTCAATAAAATTGAACGTCTATAATTTTTTGCAATAAAAATATCAACGTCTGCTCCAACTATTTTTATGGTCCAGTGCTCTTTTATTCCGTTGGTCTTACTTTTTAAAATAATTAATGGTAACGTTTAGGGTTAGTAAGATTTAAGCACATAGATTGAAAATTCCGATGGTGTATTCACGACAGCTTGTTAAAGTCAGCTGTCAGGGTGTGCCGCATATTGTGGAAGAAATACGTAAACATCATATACTCCCCTTAACTGACAAAAATAGGCTGATAATTCAATATTTAAAATATTTTTTTATTAAGAGTCAACATTATTGTAAAGGCATAAAAAAAAAGGCATTAATTTTTAAAAGATCATCCATATGTTCATATTATTAGATCATTTACATATATTTTGTTTTGATAATATATCGCAAAACGAATGCTTTTAACAAAATGATATATTATGATTAATACCGGTGTGTAATTGACCTCCCTTTTTGTTGAATGATCGAATTTTTTGCACGTAACTAATTATACTCTCATCTAATTTTGGGAAGGTTAATTATAACTGTGTGACCCCTTAGGGAAGATGACTTTGTGATTGTCTTATTAATATTTACGGCAATACCAAGAATACAGTTAAACGTGCTTTTTTTTGTTTTAAGTAAGATAGAATCGATTGATTGCAATAGTATAAAAATTTAACATTTTCACACAAATGAAGCTTTATTTTTTTCTTGGGTAAACAGTTGAAAATAGAAATAAATTCTGGTTTTATTAAAGAATTCCTCTAATTTATAAAAAATAAAAATTGTAATGAAAAATTTTTCTTAGATTACAATAAGTCTCAAAACGGGCATCAATGCTTAAAGAACGAAATTAGTATTTATATCGAATAGAAGAAAAAATTTTAAGGTAAAAACAAATTTATATATTTTTTATAAAAGAATTCTATATAATATAAATCGTTTGAATACAAAAAATTATTAATTTACGATAGAAATGCATACCGTTAAAATAATCACCATTCGAATAGAATAAATAAATGTAATACCAGAAATTAATTATAGAACCATAAGCTATAAAAATTTTCTTTTTATGATTAGAAAAAATAATTATCTTAAAAAGAACAATAATTTCATTTAATTTTAAACACATCGCATACACAAAAATCATATCGGTTCAGCTTGAATTTTTGTTCAGCCAGGATTTAAATAGAAATGGTACTCTTTATTTTTACACCATAATGTAATTCATATTTTAAATTAGTGTATTTGATATCAAAAAATAATAATATTTAATTTTATGTATCCTCATAGTTATTCTATCAAATTATGGGACTTAATATGTATAAAACTAGGACAATGTCGAACGATACTTTTTAAGCGTCTCAAACTGGAAAACACGGAAATTTAATCAAATGTTACGCTAAAACTAATAATAACAATTTTTTATATATTTTTAGGTTATTAAAATTATATTTTGAACTGAATAAAAACATGTATTTTTTCTAATGGATCTTTTTAACAAATTTATATTCTAAAAATTAAGATCGCTGTAAATTACCTCGTTCTCTCCTTCCTCTGATTATTGGATCAATAAAAAAACTATATTTTATATTAAACTCAAATGTCTGCTTCTATTTTTCCCATCGAGTTAAAATATATATTTGGTACTATCTATCCTTCTTTAAAATTCATCGTAGAAACTACCGTTAAGATTACTACGTTTTTAATATCTTGTTATTATCCCAAAGATATTTAATAAAATCAATAATTTAGCTTTGAAAGGTATTTTTAGAATTTATAGTCTTACCTTTTTAATAAAATATTTTTAATCAGTAATGGGTAGGGGGACTAATGGCGGGGTTTGAGTGTGAGCTTAGCTGATTGATTTTTAAAATCGGTTATAAACTGTCCATGAGCTAAAAAATGAAATTTAAAAATAAATAACAAATTTTGATTTATAAATTCGTTTTTTTAAACAATCTTTTTTCCGCTTTTAGGTGTTAAGAAGAACGAAATGAGGGACACCTTATTGTTCGATTGATCGTAAGAATATCTATACAACTGTGAGCGTTTCTCCGTCTTTATATTTTCTAACGAGGAATGCTCTTTATTGTATAAAGATTTGCTTATTTGCATAGAAATAGTTTCAAAGCATTCTTTTAAATTCGGCAAAGGATATTTTCTTAAGTGTTGTAAGTTGTGCAGAGATTTTAACGAACCATTAATCGAAAATTAGCCCTTTAGGGGAAGCCCACACGGCAGTTTAAATTAAGTAAAAATTTTAATGTATTCTTCCTCTTCGCTCTCTCGAGTGAGCTTTGGAAATTAATATCGTTTCTTGCAATTCTACTAACTTCGCCAGATATCAATTATAATTGATTCTGAGTAAAACATTTTTTAATGCTAAAATATTTTAACGAGCTTATACCCACGACGACTCGCGAAGTTAGAATCAGCGCACTAAAATGCCCTTGGTTTTTATCAATTTTTTTATTTAATAAAAATATTTAGTCTATACGTATAAGTATTGAATGATTAGTTCCTAAATCATACACAAAATAAAAAAAATATTTTAAAAGAAACGCCTTGAGACAAAGTTGGCCGCGTTCCGCCAAAATGGCCCCTAAAATTGATTTTAATCTACGAATGGTATTATTTAGGATCGGAAATATTAATTTTAAAAAAACTAAAATTAGTATTTTTGCTACAAAGCAAAGAATATTTAAATCTTGATCAATTTACTGTCATTATTTAATATATTATACTTTTAGAAGGTATGAATATTTAAATGATTTCAATTATGTCAAACCATTCCTTTTCTATATCAATTATGCTTTTTAAATTATTCAGAGATGCATAATTTTTTCATTGCAGGAATTCCTTTTTCCGGCTATTTGTGTATAATTTATACATTTCCGTTCCCTTTTTAAACAGTTTATTCCCTGGTAGGCGTTGTAAAATATAATTTCTCCCTTTATTTACAACAGTTGGGCCCAGTCTTTCAAAAACATAAAATTGAGGTTTACCTGTATTTAGATAACATCAGTATGGACTCATTTTCTGTAGGTATAATAATACTGACGTGTGTCTTTTAACAATACGTTTTTTCCCTATTTTTACTATATTATAAAAAGAATAGGGTTTTAGTAATTTTTGAGGTTGCATTGACCAACCTGAGCTCTATCCGTGTTAGAGTTACCATAAGATTCAGCTTACATGAATAAAAATATTTTTGTGAAATTAATTTTGTGCTGAGAGCTTATAAAAAAATTTCACTAGTACTAGAATCTTCCTTATTCCGCTTTGACAATCTTTGTTCTAAATAGCTTAATGTCAAAAGATAATCAATTAACATTTCTTTTTTTTTGCCTCATTTTTAGATAAAATTTGAATCAAGACAAAAAAATTGATGTAGATCCTCTAAACCATGCTCAGATAAATCTGGCCTCTTTTTTCAACAAATCAGCAATATTTATACATGGATAAATTTATTTAGATTGCTATAAATTTTTAAGTCAGATTTATGCGTATAAAAATTTTTTATTAGCTGGGAGGGTAATAATATTGTTTCATGCAATAGAGGAAACTTGCCACAATCATTTTTTATAGCCACCTCAACAAAAAATACTCCTTTATTTCAAGTCAGAGAAAATTGAGAATCAACAAAAAAAATATTTTTGGCAATGTTTTTTTTCTCCCTTGTGCAGAAAATTATTCCCATGTCCGCATAGATTAGTTGTGTAGAAATCTGATTTTTTTTCCATTCATTTATGTATGTCCATTGCAATTTTTTATCCTAATTATCTTAAAAATTTTATTATAAACCTTCTATCTAGGTCTTTTAACGAATGCGCAAAATTTCCATACACTTAAAACATTATTATTGAGTGGAATAAAAATCAACCCCGATCTTAAAAATCTTTTTTTATCAAATAAATATTTAAATTAATCGTTTTTATTAATTTTAGCAGTGCTCACCAGGTTATTTAGTTTTCCATGTAATAAATATAATTATGTATTTTTCAATTTAATAAATATTTGAGAGTAAAAATAATTTTATTTACAATAAGGGGAATTTAGAGGAAATGTTCATACATACTGTCCTGACACAGAGCAGTATTCCTTCTAAACTATTTATCAAGATTTATAAAAAATTTAAAAATTGGAACTATAATTCCGTTTATTGTAAGCATAATGCTTCCGACTACACATTTATGTGATTGGTGCACTACCCGTTTACACTCAGTTGGATAATAAAGCGTTAAATACCTTACAAAATAATTTTCCTTTATAAATACTGAAGTGAATATGTTAAAAGGGGCTGTCTAAATATTTTAATACCTGAATTGAAGAAAAAAAGTTAACATTCATCACCATTAAAGAGGCCGAACTGAATAATTTAAGCTTGATTGTGTATAACTATTTTTTGCCCGCTGTAAAAAAACTTTATAGAAGTCTTAGGTGCAGTTCGCATCAATTAAGTCTAACAGCAACAAATAATCATAGTGAGATACAAAGGAGGTTGTGCTTAGAGACAGTGTCAAACTTGAAACTATACTTTGAGGTTATATGTTATGTTTGATGAATAAGACTACTCCTGCACTATCAAAAAATTTCTAATGGTTCCTTTCATGCTGTCAAATAGTTCTTACGAACAAATTTGGAAGCTTTTTTTCTCAAGGAGATAGCCAAGTGTTTTATTATAAACCAGACGATCCCAAGATTATTTTGTAAAGAAAAATATAACGATAGATTAAAATAATGGTCCTGCATTTTTGCTAAAAAATTTGTTTCTAAATCCTTGATTGCGACCTCCACCCCGCCCCATTCCTCTTCCTCTTCCTTCGGGCATTCCTCGAGATTGAAACATGGGGTTAAATCTTTGATTCATTCTTCCTCTATTATTCTTGTGATTTCCTGAATATTTTCTTGGATTCTTCAGTTTGATCTTATTAATAGAATGTTTCACATATTCTCTATAGCCTGGATTATTTTCTACGCCATTATAATACAAATAACTACCAATTGGATGAAACGAAATTCCATCTAAGGTATAAACAAATTGCATTATTCCATCATTTATAATCACCTCTTGATAATTAGGATTAAATTGGCCTTTGTCGACTGCATCCAAAACCTTTTTGAGAAATTTTCGAGAATAAACATCTTTCATTTGTTTTCGTTCGAGGAAATTATTCATTACTGGGTTATCTTGCTGAACATTGCCAAAGCTATCGTCAATATCCATACAGTTTCTATTGATTCTATTTTATTTATTTCACTTAAATACGATGCTGGAACTAACATATTTGAATTTTGAAGTGGATGAGGTTCGTTAGAACAACCCCAATCTTTAAGAAAGCCGTTATAATCAGCATCCGTACTATATATATTGTTAAAATCCAAATCAATATCCTATTTTATAAAATATTATTAACCATTTTGCTTGCATTATGACTATTTTCAGAAAGAAATTGTTCGTCCGGTCCGATATTTCTACGTCTTGATATTTCCTGTGTGTCCGATATCTATTTCATTTCAAATAGTTTACCAAAAAATCATTACTTTCAAAAAATAAATTTTTTGGACGTGAAAAATCAGTAAATCCTTGGGATTGATTGAACCTTGAATGTCAGAAACTGATATATTACTTAGCACGTCTCCCACCAGCTGAATTGCCAAAAAACCCGCTCATTTCTTATATTATATAAGATAAATATTTGAATAAAAATAAATTATCTTTCAGTTTTATGATATCCTTTTTTTACCGCATAAAAGAATTAAATTTTAGGTTTCGTAAGGATAGATATATCTTGAAGTCAAATTTTTAATAAGGACTAAATGGACTTAGTCTGAGTTATATGTAGGAGTTTGAAATCATAAATTGATTAGTATTCTTGATATATCCATGAATTGCTAATAAGGTACTAATTCTTTCCTACCTTGAAGAGATATTTTTTGGAAGAGTTTTAAGGAATGAGACTATCATAATATCACTGAATATCCATTCTGTGGTATCTATCTTGAAGAAATTATCTATGAAACAGTGAATTAAATCTCAAAATAAACCAGCATGATTTTAACATATTCATTTGATGGCTAACATAAGAGTATTATAAGATATAATATTTTCTATCCAGCTACTACTTTAAAATGACACAAAATAGGCCAGAATTTTTATCAAAAATGATTGAACCCTTTCATCAGTGTATTTGTGCTTGTCTCTGGGGTGAGGAAAGATACAAAAGAGGACTTATTGTTTTTTTTTATGAACTAATGCATGCAACTTTACGATGGAGATTAATCATGAAAAAATTAAATATATTTCATTTGACTGAAATATTTTGACAGTATTATTTTCGTAAAATATACCAAACTCTCGGAGGATTTCAATTTAAATAATTATGGAAAAAGAAGTTTTAAAAAAAAAGTGCTTTTAAATTTTGATTATTTTAATTCAAAAGAGAAGTAAATCTGCCAATTTCTGTTCAGCGGTTAGGTCCATCGCTGATATACATCTTTCTGCAAATTGTGTTTCACGGCATTACTTTCAGAATTAACACAATTGATGGAAGAAGATATGCTTATAGGAATATTAAAAACACAGAATAACCCTTATTTCAAAATAAAAAAAAAGCATAGCTTATAATCTCGAAGGTTTTTTGCCGAAGAATTCTCCATCCCTCCACGATCCTAGACCCAGCTTACCATAGATAGCTTTGGTTCTCATAGGAAAAATTATTAATGATATATGGAGTGTTGAAAACATATTACTATGCGTATAATACCTAATGTTTGACGTGGACGACAGTTGCTTCATTTCGCTGATCTTAAATCAAATGGTAATACCAACTAAGCTATGCCTCCCTTAAAATTTTTCGTTCCTTTTTACTGATTCTTGGGTACTGAAACACATATTTCTCTGCTGCGGCCTCTCTCTACTAGTCTACTACCGTGATGCGAACCAAATATTGAAAAATACGAAGCCGGAATATAAAAACCATAATTTTCATGAAATAAATGTCCGAACGCGGTTTCACACTATTAATCTTCGCGTAATCTCACATCATGAGTGTCTACCAGTCGACCATTTAAGCTTCTTATATATAAAAAAAAAATGTCTTAATGACGATCTTTTTTGAGGATGATCAAATTTTAGCAATATTACAAAAATAGGGACCAAATAATATAACATTTGTCTACCTTGTGCAGGAATTGGAGTGCGCTTGGATTAGATTTACATGTATAAAAAATGGCTGCGGGATTTATAGCCACTATGGATACTTCCCTTAATGAATCTTCTGATAACCTATTCTCTGTAATAGCAGCGTGCAGTTCGACAACTGACTCTCGTTTAAATACCACAGATCCCATCATACTTATATTATCTTGTGTTATGTCATAGTTTAATATTTTTATTATAATACAACATTAACCTTTGCACACCACGAGAGAAGAGAAAAAGATGATCCTGAGTCGACCTGAATAGAGGTAAAATATATAAAGACTAAAAACCGAAAGGAATTATAATATAATTAGGATAAAATCAATCAAATATTTCAAAATTTGTTAGATATATCGTATATTCTTAATAAGAAGGTAAGGGGTTCATGTTTGTTATCTTGAACCAAAATACCAAGAAAGACACCAATGTTTGTAAAAATTTATCCAGACCATCTTCGGTGAAAATTGCATCATACCTGCAACCTCAATCTTGTGTTCAATTTTCACTGGGTATCAATTGAAAAGATGGTAGGAGGTCCAGGTAGTCAATCAGCTTTACTACTGGGAATGGTTTAATTATTAGACGTATTTAGCCGCTTAATAAAGCCAATTATGAGATAGTGAAACTTCTAAAGAGATCAATAAGGTTTTACACTCGAATTGATAAAAAAACTCCATGAGAAAAGAAAATTATCCGGTAAGCATCTCATAAAGGCTGAACAAGTAGATTGGCAAACATAGACTCTTGAATTTCAAGGCACTAATTTTTTAACACGATCTGTCAGAAAAAAGTCCATAGTTTTGTGCAGTGAGATATAATAGCAAGTAATATATCAGAAATACAAAAATATTTTATCTTGTAGTAGCATTTCACATAATATATTTTATTGTATGATCGCGGCTGAGTCGCATGCAGCTTGCTTAAGAAGTCATCTGGCATAGGTTCCGGTCTTGCAATAGCTATAATTTTTCATAAAAAAAAGTATGAAATATAGTGTGATTTAAGGTTAAGCTATGTTGTGGGAGGGGTAAAAGATGGTAGCAGACATTTACCACAAAGACTAGGTAAGAGGTATACGTGCTACAATACTAGAGAAATCAGTA
>SGJC01000181.1:0-19671 GCA_009887335.1 Henneguya salminicola | reverse complement strand
AGCATGCCCTTTCGTTCGGGACAGTTTGAGAAACCAGAAAACATATATGGATTAAAGGGACATTATTAAATTTGTAATAGGTAATTTTTTTCGTATTATGGCTTTTTTATCGATTCTGACATGCAGACGGGTAAAAAATAACTGCACAATCTCGAGAAATACGGCCCTGATTTACGGGGCCTCTTGCTATTGAAACTCATGTATTGACCTTATTTTGTGCCTTATATTATATTGAAAGACAAAAATGATGACATTCATGATTTCATCTTTACACGTGTACAAATAATTCGGTGTATTTTAGTCGCTTTCTTTTGTGTATAAATTTTATTGCTCTGCCTTTGAAAAGTTGTTGATACATTTACATTATTTGATTATATTAGCCTAATTTTACAAAAAATTAGAAGCAAAAACCGGGAATAAAAGCCCCCATTTTACACCGAGCACACACAAACAATAAAAAATATATTCAAGGACCTCTTTTTCATGCATTAAACGATAAAATAATATTTTAAATTCCAAAATTAAATGAGCATACATCTCCGTAGTCGATCAAAATGAATTTTCCGATTTTTGCAAAAGGGCGAGTTTCGAAAAGAAATTGCATTTTCAAACTTTTAGAAAGAGTTTTGAGCTGCACCATTTTTTTAGATTTGTGTGCTGAAAATCAATAATAGCTTAAATGTGTATTTTATACTGTCGATGTGTCGTTTTTTTTATTTTATCATAAATAATTTTTCAAAGTAATATAACTTTTAAGATTTTTTTTTCAATGTAACCTTCAACAAATTTTCAAATATTATATGCGCTTATTCTGATTTTTGTGCGATAATTTGTTGAATTAAAAAAATATTTTCGATTAATTTTAGGCGAGCCAATTATGTACCCACGTATTAATGAATTGATTGATTTGTTGCATCAAAGAAATATATCAACATTTATGGTGACAAATGCTCAATTTCCCGAACAGATAAAGTTATTTAAGAAATTTTACTCAAAGAAACCTTTATCCTGTTACTCAGTTATATGTTAGCGTAGATGCTGGCACAAAAGAAGCTCTGAAAAAAGTTGACAGACCTCTTTTTTCTGACTTTTGGGAAAGATTTTTAAAATCTATTGATTTTCTAAAGCAAAAAGTTTTGAAATATTATTTCAAAACAATAGAATCAACGCACTATTTTTCGATTAACATTGGTTAGGAATTGGAATGATGATGACGTGAAAGATTACTGTGAATTAGTTTTAAGAGGGCAGCCTAGTTTTATTGAAATAAAAGTAATATACAAAAACACATTATTAGGCGGTTACTTATTGCGGTCAAGGAAATGATAGCGAACTGAGAATTGCAAATACACTATATCATGAGGAAGTTATCACTTTTTCAAATAAACTTATTAATATTCTTATTGATTATGATATAGCATGTGAGCATGAGCATTCTAATTGTGTTCTTTTGGCTAATAAAAAGGTATAATTTGTAAGAAAACTTCAGTTTTTTATTGATGATCAATGGTGCACATGGATTGATTACGATAAATTTAATCTTATGGTTTCTTTTATGAATAATTTTTAGTATAATCGTTGGAAAGAATCAAAGGGACATTTTATCATTAAAGATGTTGATTATTCGATTCCAACACCCGATTGGGCATTATTTGGTTCATCCGAGCAAGGCTTTAATCCAGACGAAATCAGATATAGAAGAAAAAAAATTTAATTGTTTAAATATGTTCAATCAGAACAAGATACGATATTATATCTGATATAGAAATATTTTATATTTTTACACGTGAATTCATATGATTTATACATTTTTATGAAAGTAAATCTTCCAAAATACTGTAATTATCCGTTTGATGTGTAAAATCTTACGTGCCCCTTTCAACATATTGTTATAATCTCATAGTTTATGCTCATTGACCGCCACTTTGAAATGGATTCTAAAATATCACCGGAAAATGAGTTTATCGAATACATTTCGCACACACAATTTCGGTTTTAGATATTTCTTCTACCAGAGCATTGGCTTATAAAAAAATTTTTTCCCACGTTGATTTTAAAATTATATTTCTGTGTAATTGTAAATTTATGCAACAGAAATATTGATTCTGAATTTTATCTTATTATGATTCTTCAATAATTAAAAAATAATATAGACCATTCATGACGGTTAAAATCTTTAATTTGTATTAATATCACTTTTCAACCGATATAATGTTGTGACCTCACTTAAAAAAATAAGAAAGTTTCATTTGTTTGAAAAAAAAGTTTTAACAAATATCTTTCGAAAACTATAAAATTGTAAATACACATGCGATGTCGAATTAGACGACGAAGACACATCATAGCAAGCTTTAAAGGCTGCATAAATTCAAGCTGGGCTCTAAGAGAGAAAAACAATATATGAAATACATTGAGGAATAAGGCTCTTTTCAATTGTAATAGTAAAGCTAGTTAAGACTTTTAAAAAATTTATCTTCAAATTTGATTTCCACCTCTACAAAAGAAGCCAGAGGGACTATACATCTCCTGAAAGAGCTTATTGAAGGATAACTTCGATACACGCATGACATTAAACAAGGCAACGGCCTGGTTTCTCTCCCCCTTGAGTATAAAAAAATTATTTAAAATTTCGCAGAACGAGAAAAATCGAGAACTTATATAACATAGTTATCACCGCATCAACTATCCTATGTTTAATGCTTTCGTAAAGTAACTGTGATCTGATTGCAGAAAAATTAGATAATGTATGCCACTAAGTAGGAAAGTGGCAATGGCGACGACTAGACAACTAGGTATAGCTACATCCAAGCCCATTCTATAATAAAAGAAAATTAGAAGAACATCTTAAGGGGAGTACGAGTTTTTTTTCTGTTTAAAAATATTCATACTAATTAGCCATTGTTGCGTGTCTTAAAAATTTATAATTAAACCAGAATGCAGAAAATCATAACGAGTAGCGGACCTAATTTATATCTTCGTATGATATTGTCCTATATTTTATTTCAAAACCATAATATTGAACAATCATTTGAAGTTTGTTACGATTACACGTTTATCTTTTTTTTCAGAAGCGGGTATACAGGGACCATTTTTTCCCCTCTTTCTAGCCATCCGACGGTAAAAAGTTTTTCAAAGACTACTACCTAGATTATGAGATTCCTCCATTCTTGTGTTAAAAGTCATACAAATTCTACGAGGGAGAGACGCTTTTCTCCATTAGTGTGGATAATATTCTTTAAAGGATATTTTACAACATTATTGGAGGCTATTATACTATTTTTAAATAAATAAATTTTCGAAAAACAAAAACATTTCTTTTGACACATAATGACTAAATCATGCTAGATATGAAATCACATTTTTAACAAATATTTTATTTCAAGAATGTACTTAAAAAAAATTAATTCGCAAAATAATCAATATTTTAATCATATATTTAACAGTTCCCCATGCGCATCCTCTTTTATTTTATATCAACCTTACGATCAAAGTAAGGATTTTCATTAGCCTTCTTGGATAAATACTACTACAATGTATAAAATATAACGGATATGTTGGATTAATCTTATCTCCCTGTACATGTGTTTTTAAGATATTTGTAAAATTATCAAATATATATTTAAAATAAACTTTACATAACAGTAGTATACTTCCCATCAGAGGATCACAAGTGTACGAAGTATCGTGATAAAAAAAGTCAGATGCGAGGTATAGTAGATACGATCGACATTACTTATTTTCAAGCCAAGAGTCTTTTAGTAGCAATTCTCTAACGCAAGCGGGAAAAATGAGGGCTCCTCACAAAAGAAATATGGATTTTCCCCATATATCCTAGGAAAAACAATATTTTATAAATAAATAAAATATCTAACCGTTTCGAACAGTTTTTATTGGCTCCTTCAAACAAAAATAAACCACATTTTGATTCAAATTTAATTAAAATATTTAACATCTATTAAATGAATATTAATTAATATTTTTCACAATGTAACAAATAGAAAAAATATAGCCATTCTTTCCTTACGCATCATTAATGTTTTTCTTCAAAAGAGAATTTAAAATTTTTATAGTTAAATATTAAAATAAATATTCGCGAATAAGTACGATTAATTTTACCAATTTATTTTTACAATATATTATTTTATTTAATAACTAAAAACAATAAATAAATAAAATTATACATTTAATTTAAAAAGGTATACGGAAGAGCGTCTTATTTACAAATTCCCCTCAAATTAATCTGCTAGTTAAAACATTTCGAAACAGAGATCTACCCATACTACAGCGGATTGGCAGTGATGGCTTTCTGGCAGTAAACACAAAAAACTTAAGACAAGGAAACTTCTCCTACAAAAAAATATCATTAGTTTACAAATGCTTTGAGAAAATAATTTGGAAAATAAATTATTTTAATGTCATTTTTTTTCCATATTAGAAATAGATATTATAAAAATATTCTCTGTTTGTTTTCTACATTAATATTTATTTGCTTATTTTATACAGTAATATTTATTGTTTGTAAACATTAGTTAATCATTGATTAACGAATATAATATTTTTTTTGTAAAAGAACGTAAATACTAGCCAAAAACTTGCAATCGTATTTTCCTTAATTATTATTATTTTTTTTATAATAAGAATTTATATTTATCTTTTTTTTTCTCATAAAATATCTATATTTTGAAAGTCAGGAGTATAATTTTTAATTATAATTTTTTTTTTAGATTAAAGAATTTATTTTTCACATTTCAACAAACAATAAATTATCCCTTAAACATTTAATTTACATGAATTACATCGATAAAGTTATGATCTCAGATATTTAGCTGCTGGCACGCAGTCGCAAGAGATATTGATTGGCAAATACATGAATAGCTAATGATTTTAAAATAGGAAACATTTTTAAAGATAAGATGTGAGGCGGGAAATTTAAAGAAATAGGATTTAATATACAGATACTTTCAGAGTAATGGAAAACTTGGGCTTTTTCTAACGATAACTGAGAGACAACCAATGGAGTCGCAAAAGACACCAAAAATATTTTTAAACATCTAGTTAGTTTGCTAAAAAGTCTAAAATAGATTCAGATTTATAAGAAGCGTAATTTTAAGAGATTAACAATAAAATATTAATTTTTTGATTGTATTTATGCTGATCAATAAAGTTCTCTAGATTTTACCGGTTTAATTAGATGTTATTTTTGAATCCGTATTTGTATAAAATTTTCTTAAAAAGTAGTCACCGGCGTAAATTTGTTAATTAGCAATTTGATTTCAATAAAATTACAATTGAAACGTCAAATATATAAAGCAGAGGGATACTAACAATCAATGACTATCGCTTGATTTGCCTCACGCATCGTAATTTTAACGGGCTATCTAAAAAAATAAAAAATTTTATAGAGTGAATACCATCGGGGTTTAAAAATCAAAGGTCAAAATGTATTAAAGATTTATGACAACCCATTGTTTTTGTTTCGTGCCGAATTTTTATTTGAATAGGTCCATCAAAAATATTCTTCGTTTTATTTTTTCCTCAATGATAAAAATTAGTCATCTAACCTATTCATATTGAAATTTTAGGAACGCTAAATACAAAAAATAAACTTTTTGAATTATTTTAAAACGTTACATTTATCAAAGTGGTTTGAAATCCCAGAAAAATATAAATTTAACTAAGGATGGAATTGGAGCCTATTTTAAAAAGGATGCGGATCAATAATTGACTCGTTGAGCTTTCTTCACTTCTATAAACATAATTATACGATTAAAAATTGCTGAATTATTTTATGATATTTGTTGAGGACATATCATAAATATTTTTTTTAAATATAGGGGTATTTGCAAATTTTAAACATTTAGCATTTATGTTAACTTAAGACACAACGAACTATATTGTTTGCTTATAACATCAAAATAAATAAATAAATATTTTTATCGAAATGATTTTAATTTTTATTCCTTTTAAGTTGTCAAATATAAATTATTTAGTCAATTCAATTATTTAATTAATTGAATTAGATGATCCTGTTTCTATTGAATTTCATAGATACAATAAATCGCAATAAAAAGTTTAGTTTCTTAGAAACAGATTCGATATTTATATTAAAAATTCATTTGAAGCAACAATTATGTTTTTGATGCAATATTTTCGGGGTTATTAGTTTTTTTACGGTTAAAGTTGCAAAGTGTGAACAATTAATAACCTAAAATTAATATTTACCTAATTTTTTTTATTTGATCCTTTTATAATGGAAGCTAAAGAGACGGGAGAAGATTCCAAAGTTGCCATGAGCTTGTCAAATTCCCAGAAAAAGAATATTACTGAATTTGAAAGACAACGAAGAAAAGAAATAGCAAATGAAATGATGAATATTTTGCCAAGTTTGAAAACACTACCAAGTCGACTAAATTAAAAGAATTCAATGAAACAAACCATTCACTATTTTAAAAGAATCGCAAAGATTTATAATATAAGTATTTTTAATACACACTTAATTTAAAAATATTTTACTTATTTTAAGAGTATTTGGAGTCAATTTAAAATATATCAATTTTTATTGTTTGTACGGTATGAGTAAATAGGGATGGCACGAATTCTAAATTTTATAATGAGGTTAACAAAAATGAAATCTATTGATCTTGGGAAAAATTTTGGTTGTCTTGAAGGGGAGTGGAAAATCTATTGGGTCTTGTAAAAAGAGGCATTATGATCTCAATCCGCATCATATTGGCTAACAGTATACACTATTACTAAGACTATAGGTAGCATAACCCAGTCACAGCCCGATCTTTTGTTTTGCTTGGTCGTACCCTAAGCATCGGCAAGCTGATTGTTAGCATTGGACATCTAGAAATAAAATAGAATAACAAGTCTTCAATTGCAAGGATAAAAAAACCTTCTCATTAATTTTTTCATAAAAGTAGCGAGTCAAACTAAAGTGTAATTATTGATAGGAAATCGATTATATATCAAATTGAACTAGAAAAATTATACGTTTGGTACAAAAAGAAAAGCATCCTCGTCAACTGTGTTGCTCTTTATTTTGTAAAACGTTAAATTGTATCAATATTTATCTGATAAATGTTATGCTGGAATTTTTTTTCTCTCCGATTACAATATTTGAGGCTGATAAGCTTTCCTGATAATATTATGAGTTTTTGTTTGATTTTCATAAGTAAATCACTGAATTCGAAAAAATTTACGAACAATTGCCTTTCTTTCATTAAGATTTATTCTGCTTTTACAAAATTTGATTATTTTATAAACCTGCTCAGCGTCTTTTTATAAACATGAAAAAAACTATGATTTCTTGCTCTGATTTTTCTAATGTTTTAAATCTGTAGGCATGTATAATATTAAAACATTTTCATTTGTTCTCCACGAAATTCTCATTTAAAATCTACGTTTTTTAAGTTCAGACTAACGTATGTATTTTTTCTGTCGCAACCTGATTTTTAACTTACGAGAAATTTAGAGTACGTTCAAAGTTATGTTTATATATTCTGTTTTTTTTCGGTAAAATAGGAGATTTTAACCCATTTCAATCCACAAATCTCTCCCATTTAATACAATTATAGTCTGAAATTATCCCCGTAAACATGCAGACAAATGACCCCGAACAATAAATTACACTAAAATTAATAAAATTACTGTATCTTGTTATATTTTATTTAAGTTCGTATATTTCGTGATACACCTGTCATAATCTATGAAGAAGAGTGATTTTTTGAAGTGTTTCCAACTCTAGAGAACGTATTAATCTTCCCATTTTTTATTCATTTACGAAAAAAAAACATTCTTTGGATTTTTATGATAGTTTAGTTTGAATTATATTTTCGATAATCGGCTGTTATTTGATTTTTGGGAGTAAATAGCTATATTTAAATAAAATAAATATTCCTCCCTTCTTTTTTACTACTCTACGTGGCCCTTGTAAAAAGTAATTGGGAGGTATAGAATTTTACAAGCGTTTTACAAATGAAGTAACGCAATTAAAGCAACTAAAGACGTTGATTAAAATATGCTGAAGAATGAAGATAGTAAAATCGTGACTTAAAGTTTGTGATATTATAAAAGAAACATGGCAATCCAACAGCGGTTCTCAATGATTATTCAGCCATGACCCTTTGATCAATTTCAAAATTTTGAAAAATCCTCGAACAGTAATATTAATATTTTTTGGCAATTTGATCACTATGATTTTGCTGTCTTATGGATTAAATAATAAATATCTGATATGTAGAATAATTTAGGCATCTTAAATATTTAACATCATTAAAAAATATGAGATTAAAATAGAATAAAATGTAATTCAATAAAATAAATTGATTTATCGTAAGATATAAGTCCCAAATGAATCAAATATATACGACATGCGTTAAATTATTTTTTGTGTTATAAACTGTATTATCATGATTTTATATTATGGGAGAATGGGAAAACAAACCGTAACAACATCGAAGGCTGCCTAAATATACGAAAAATAGATATCACTGCAACAAATTATTATTAAACCCTACTTCTAGAAAATAAAGCATAAATGCAAACTCCGAAATTGCTTCTTACTCCCCCAAATTATAAAATTCATAGGGTATATTTTGCTAGGGCACAGTGAAAAAAATCTTTTCCCGGAAGTTTATTTGTGTATTTAGATTTGCAAGCCAACAAGCCGCTCTCACAAAGATATGTTGTAAGAAATGTAGGAAGGAGGCGTAAAAATCTCATACCCTATAGGATCTGATTAAAAACACTTTATTCGGTATTTATTTACTGACATTCAAAATAAATTAATTTTTTCTGCATCCTTGTTAATGAGTTATATTAACCGTTATTGTGCAATCTTAATAAATTCTTTAATTTTGACTGGGGATGGAATTAACGCAAGTGCAAACGGGGTATTCGGTAAATTTATACTATACAAATGATTTTGAGGCCATTAGGAGTTGCAAGTGTAATACAAAAAAATTATCATTGCAATGCTATTTTCATGTTCGACGTCATTTAGGTCAAAAAAAGAAAATATACTTGGTAGCATGTAAATTAAACTTGATCTAGACTTCAAATATGTCTACATGGTAAGATATATTCTCAAGTTCAAAAACCCTGTGCTCTGCTGTATTCTGTGAAGTTAAAAAACGTTTTTAGTACATCTTAAATATTATATACGCACTTTATAACGTTTCGTAATCAACCATTATTTACCATTCGTGTATAGCAACAGAACAGTATTTGACGCATCCTGCTTCTTACAAAGCTTCAATTGAGGCCACTACTTAAAGCACTCACTTTTATAACAGATTTAGCATCCATAGGAATGATTTCTACCTTTTTGTAAAGCTCAACAGCATTGGTTTGTTACTAAGCTTTTCCGATAGATTATACAGAAACTTCCGATGGCTTGGGCAATTCAATCAATGCTTACCTTAGAAATATAGACTGGCATCCCCTTCTGGCTGTAGCCCCCACTCTGCAAACACCAAAAATATTTTTCCTAGTGATTTCCTGATTTTTTTAGAGAAATTAAGTGATTTTATTACGTAAATCAAGAGCAATTGTTATCGGGTCGACAGGTTTGTTAAAATATATTTATATTTAATGTTTTTATCCTTCAAGTATCTAGCGTAACTCAGTGAGTCAGAAAATTGCCCAAAGTCTGTAGATTTATCAAACTGGATATGAATATTTCTAATCTAGCAGCTTTCGTTTCGTAGGTGACCTTAAAAATAATATCAGCAAACATGTCATTTAATTTTTTGCTGACAGTATCCTTGGCTTTCGTCGAAAAACATACCCTCAATTTCGTATACAACTCTGCTCCAACTCGAACTCGAGCAATGCTAGTGACTGCTTACAACATCAATCTTCATAAACGGTGTGGATTTTCCCAACTTACCATTATGAGTGTAGCTACATATAAAGTTTGAATGGCTACAAGGTTTTAATGAAGATAGCGCATCTCAGCCTTTAATCAGTGTTTCTTGCAGCCGTCAACCTTGATTTTAAACCACTAGGTGTTTGTGCTAGCAAAGTGATGTAGCTAGCTAATAAAAAGACGTTTTTATTCATTTTTCTTCAGAGGATTGAACCAATGATCTTCATAGAAATAATTTTTTATGTATTCTTAATTCACATTGCCACTGTTTAAGTAAAATTTTAATTTTGAAAAATCTACTTTATTTTTTCTTTTGCATACGTTTTTATATCCATCCTTAATTTTTTATAGGCCCACAAATAAAAATATTTTGATGTAGCAGTATCAATAATACTGATTATAAAAGTTTTCTAAATTCTTTAATAATTTGAACCAGGATGTAATATTAATTTGGCAAAAATACCCACATGCATTCGAAATAACGGAATTAACGTAATTTGTTCTCCGTTTTATTTACCTTAATGTTACCTGATTAAGAAAGTAAAGTTTTAGAAACAAGCTTATTCAATAATTTAGATTAAAATGTTTGCTGACTACTATCGAATGAATTATAGTAAGAAACTATTAATTACTCATTGAAACAAATTGTGCAGTAAAAGTTTAACAGATTAGAATGCATTAAAATCTAATTTGTTATGGGCTTAGCTAAGATGGGCATATTTTTTCCACCCATAACAGTGCCCCGATCGGAAAGTTTAGAATCACTTATATACAAGAATCTTGTTGTAGAAATCTTTCTGTTCTGTTTCATAATAATCTATGTTTTACAACTTTTTGTTGCAGCGCCAGTCAAACATAATTTTACATTCCTACATCCTAACATTCCTTACTTTTTTAATGCTAGAAATATACCTAAAACTCACATAAAACGACTTCTATATGAAAAACTCTGTTGCACCTTCGAACTGTAATGATTTTGTAAAAAATCTTAAGATAATATGTTTTGATATTTGTAGTCACTCACACCTATTCTGCCTGGCATAAAGATATTCAGTGTTCGGAACAATTAAGACAAGGCTACTGGGGACTTGTTAATTGACAGTTTTAAAGCGAGTGCATAAAGCTGTTCAACCATATAATATCTAATTTTTAAGAATTCAAAAATCTAAGTAACTTTTTAATATATTGAGCGAGATCTCTTTAGTCCGAGTTTTCTTTAAAATACATTATTTTGTTTGAATCATGATGCAAAGAATTTTGAACCTCGGTATTATTTGGTAAGCGTGTGAATGTTCACGATAGAGCAGAGAAAGAGCTGGGAGATATCGAAATTATCTGAACCGAGATTAACCATCGGTTTTGCATAATTTTAAATTATTAATTTGGAATGTTGCTAATCTTAACATTTAGAATAAGACAGAAAATATTCCGGTATAAATTCAATTTTTTTTATTGTTACATTTGAGGAGATATCAATAATATAATCTGTAAATATTGTGATTTTTATAAAAGAATGAGTGATTTCTGAATAAAAATTCTTAATTCTTTTAATTTTCTATATGACCTGCATTATTAATATTTTCTATGACTTTATGAATTTCTTATTGATTGAAAGCTTTTTCCTAAAGTAAAAATTTTTCCTATTGCCATGAATGGTAATCAGCCAAACATATAATTGCCACAGTTTTGCGCTCTGGAATGGATGCACATAAACATGGAAACCTATCAACCAAAAAAAGAAGCAAACCATTGACATAGGCAATAACTATCCATGCGCAATCATAATTTTTACACACGCGCTGAACTAACTAGTTTTACCAAATTTTAATTTTCACTTTCACATTCATCATCTCGTTAATTTCTCATCTTCCTGGGATATCTTCTATGTCTTTTACTTGCATTTTAATAAGAGTTTTAATTATTAATTACATGATTATGAAGGGCAATTTCACAATGATTCAATCCTTCTACTTTGTTTTCAGAATTCGAAGTCTAAACCAATTATCGAACTTAACGCAAAATTGGGATACTAAAATTTCTTTGCTTAAATTTGACGAAACAAAACAAAAATATTTATTATGCAACATAAAATAAGTCTAAAATTTAAACTAAAAATGTGTATCCCAAAAAAATTGATGATAGAACAATAGCCAGCTTATGCCATTAATTTCCCAACGCATTGACTGGAATGACTCATTTAACGGACATACAGAAGCCATTTATGAACATGGCGACATTCTCGGATTGAGACGCACGCGCGAAAATGTTGATAATTTCTTCGATGGTATATACTTTGGCGTTGCTAATGATATAAATTTAAAAAGAAATTTTTTTTTAAATCTTCCCTGTTCGATAGATTTGACTCAAAATTTCATCGATTTAATCATATTAACTTCAAAAAATCTTAAATAAAGATGTGGGAGGGCGAAAAATCAGTTGTTAGTTTGTTTCACTTTTAGCGTTTGAAAAACGTAGAGCCAATTTTAAACCAAAATTTAAAATGGAAAAAATTCTTAGAAAATCTGCCCTCCATGTTTCATGCAAGTGTGCAATGAGCTCGTTAATATTGTTGCCGTTTAACTAATCGACCAAAAATTCCCTACCGCTAAGACAACCATCAGAAGTGCATGTATTTGTCCCGCTTAAAATATTGCCTGCTTGTCTACTCTCATGCCCTTTTTACTGAGCGTTACTCTTCTCAAATTGAAAATGTGTCCTTTTTTGCTCGTTTATTTTTAAAAATTTTGAATATTCCTCACAGAAATGGCTTTTAGATTTTCGTGAATCAAAAATTTATATTTTTACAGATTGACGAAATTCCCTTATTTTTATATTGTATATTATTAACATATTTACAATCATAGCTCATTTTTTATATTTTTTCGAGATTTGACATTTTAAACACATTCTATTGACGCACAAAATTCATCATATTGGAAAAATAGATAGTTTTTATTGCATGCAAATTGAAAAGTTTATTTTATTTGAAATCTCGTTAAAATGGCGCAACATTATGAAAATAAAATATTTGCCAGGCTGTCATGTTTTTTAATATAGTAAAATCAATACACAAAGAGCTAAAGTTATGACTTTCGAACAATAATGGATTATTTCTTCACTGACTGGATTTGTATAACTTGATTTACGGCCCACCACCACCTTCATCTCTATGCTGCTGGGCGAACCCTGCCAAGATAAACAGGTAGTGTGAGGTCCAAATTACTCTAACCTGTTCTCACGAGAACTGCCGTATCCTATCCGAATTAACTTGCGAGATAGAAACGAAGATTGTTAAAAAAAGATTCTGATTTGTTCTTATGTATGGTGAAAAGCCTTCTCTTTACAGGTAAAAGTACACCGAGAATAATTCCCTGAATTCAAAAAGAATTTTCGTTGATCCAATTTAAATGAAAATTGTGAAAAAAGTAAAGACAATAAAGTTCAAATATAATCGAACCTTTTTAGGAAACCTTAAATCCGGAATAAAATAAGTTATTAACACTAAAGCCTATATTAATTATTAAAAAAATTTCTAAAACTATATTCATGATTTTTTTACCTCATTTCATAGCCATGTGATGTAGAGAAGGGTTATCCTACCAAAAAAAATTCCACCTAGCCTTTTTTTTCTATCAATAGTGTATCACTAAGTCATCGAATAATTATTATGTCCTTTATGTTTATAATTTTTAATAAGAAAGAACTACTAAAAAAAATCGTGGTGTAAAAAAAGTTAAAGACATACATCGCACCAGCACAAAACAGAGTTTTTACGAATGGCATTTAAAAGATTCATAAATTATTAGAATTATATTTTTTCGAGTTTTGAGTTTCTAAAGTCTATATCTAATGTATTTATATATTTTCTTACTCATATTGTGTATTTTTTATATGAATATAAAGTCGAACTCGATATAACGGAGTCCAAAAAAAAATTTAATGATCAGTTGTTTCTTCTTTTTTAAGTGAAGAAAGTTTATGTAGCGTTGTAGTAATGCGAGTAATGTCGCTTTTCACAAGATTCGATAAATTAAGATTGTGTATACAATTTCAAAATTTTTGTGATGGAGTATGCTCAAATTAATTTGTGATAAAGACTGTTATATACGAAAGTATGTCTCTTTTTCCTATAATATTCAAAGTTAATATGATATGGTCAGGGTGTGTCACTCTAGGGTAAAACACTTATGGAACGAAAATTTTGTTTTTTTATTAGTTTTTTCTCATTTTTTAAGCAAAATTAGATCTATAATGACTGATTCTACTTTATGCTTTGACTTTTCTATTAAACGCTCCTTTACCGGTTTACGCGATTTGCCGAAATCTCTATTTATCTTATATTATAATATTCTTTCTCTATATTAGTTCTCGAAAAAGGATTATACATTTTTTATTAACAATCGCAATATTTAAGATAAGAAAGTAAGATACATTCAAGGTTTTGCTAAAAAAAATTATCATTTTAGTAATATAAGAATTTTCTTGAAGGAAATAGTAAAATGGGATCTTTTTAAAGTTAAGTAAAAAATAATACACAGCCTCTAACAGATCTAAGAGAATAAACGAAAAAAAACTCTTATACAAATTATCTGACTAGTGTTGTCTCTTAGCATATTTAAGAGCCTTAATTTACGTTTTTTTGAAAAATTTGTTTTTCTTATTGAATTACGACCATTTAAAATATTAAATTCAGTAAGCTAATCATTTTTCTCACATATATTCTAACTAGAATGCACTCATTATGATTTTAATTGACACACTAACCGATCCAGTGATTTTATCTTTGTATAAACAAACAAAATATCGAATTTGATATTTTTAAAAAAATATTATAAGCCCTATCTTGATTTGAGATCATCCTGCATTTGATTTCGACCAGTTTTTTTTATTGCATAATACTAAAGAACGATAGTTTTCTTTTGCCACTTTCCTGCAAATAAATAATTTGGGAGATAGTTTTACGATTATATCATTATTAATTCCTAAAATTTATGAATAGGCACTCACGGAAGTATTGTGCGCGAGTGGATTCTCCTATATCTTATATATTTTTACAAAGATTTTTTCTTGAAAAAAGAGTAAAATTGCGGACGCTACAGAGAGTTACATTAGGATAGGGAATATCGTCATGCTGGACGTAGTTATACTATTCACAAAAGACATATTGTTTTCATTCCTATAATTGCTGGCAAAGAAAGATTTTACTTAGTATTTTGAAGCAACAAAAATAACATAAATATTTTTTCGTAGGAGTATTATCCAAACTAATATTTTAATATATATTTTTTAAAGCTATTACGCCTTTGATTTGGCCTCTCTATATGGATTAATGGGTATGACATGTTGCTTGGTGCAATTTTCTCTCTACCATTGTAATTCATGGCCGATGGGATGCAAAGTAGTTGACTTAACCCAACTAGTATATCGTAAAACATTTCCTAGAAGCGGTTAATATGAATTAACTAATTAGTTGAGCGCAAAATAAACATAATAAGAATAAATTAAATTAATTATATTTTTAGTGTTATAAATTTTTGTAAAATTTTACCTATATATTTATTAATAAATGCCTCTAATTTTTTTATATAAAAGTTAATTTCTTATTTTTAACAAACTGCATTTTAAATATAAGAATTAGTATAAAATCATAAGTTAGCCCTAATTCTGAGGTTGTTCCATGCCCTAATGTCAATGTGGGTTACCGTAAGATATCATCAAAGTTAAGTAGCAATCCGCAGTTCAAAACATCATTATGTACTAAATTTTATATGCATAGATGTCGTTTTTATAAGATTTTAGGTATTTTATTTGCAAGGAGAACTTGAGCCAGATATGGTATAATCCACAACGAGCTGGGAATCTCACGCCAAGTCATATTCGTGTTTCTTAGCTATAACCTTGCTTTAAACCTTCATTTGAATTAAGATTTTTATATGTCTCACAGTCGTATGCTGACTGAAATTATAAATTGCAAAAACTAATATAATCTCCAAGTATATTTAATAACTTTTAATTCCATTAGAAAATAGTTCTTTATGAAACAAAGATGGATCAAAAATTGAATATTTCGTTTGTAATTTTTTCCAATTGTAAAAATAATAATAATATTATTTTTTTCAAAAATATTTATTAATTTTATGATAAATGAGATATAATATTTTTCTCCACTGCCCTGTAATTTTGAATCGGCATTAAAATTCGTAAGTAACCTTATGGTAAAAATATATTTCAATATTTCCTTTTTTCATATTATAATTTAATTCTTTTGAACTGTATATTTGTAAAAAAATTATAATTGTATACTAATAAAACGAGTGACGCTTTTATATTTACATATTTCAATAGCAAAATTAAAAATTTGCATATTCCTAATCAATTGTTAACGTTAATAATCTATATTTAAAAATATAATTTTATTATAAATTCTTTTTTTTCGTTTTTAAAAATATTTAACGAAACTCTTAAATTAAATTTAGGATATGATAGAAACAGGGTTTTACAATGTGTGAACATCATGGATGAATTTTGCTCGTTGGATATTATGTTCACGATTTTTGTGCTTCCTCTTATTTTTTCAATGATTTAGATATTATTATTGAGATAAATAAATGAACTAGAATTAATATATAATCAATGCTTTGTAAAATTGAAGAATTGTTTCCACGATTAGGCAGTCGCACTACCAAAAAAATGTTTATTTAAAAACGGACTCTAAACCTTATATCCCTCGCTAAACAACGATATATTTATTTAAGGATAATGAAAGAATACAAAATAGTATCAGTTTTGGCGTATTTCAGAATTATTGTCGCCACCCATCTGAGCTCGGAAATTGATGGCTTTATATAATTGAATTTTTACATTTGAAATATTCTCGCGTAAAAAAAATTTTCTCTACAAACAAACTTAATTCATGTTCGTTATTCTTCGGGGATCTCTCCTGATACCTACCCTTATTTTTCTGAGTTTACCCGCCAACAGTTTTTGGAGTCAATGAACTGCCCGTCAACAATCCTACTCTTTATGTTATCTTCATATCTCAAGCAGAAAGAAGTTGCATCGGTCAGAGAAAAAACCAAGTACTTCAAACAAAAATTTAAGGAATAAGTCTTAAGGGCCTCAATACCACCTTTTGAAAGTGTTGTAAATCTTTTTAAAAATAACACAAAATTATTATTTATAGATTATTTTAAATATATAATATAAAGAGATCATAAGTGAAACTTTTTATTTTCACAATTGTCAGAGTAATTCAACAATAAAAACTTTTTTTATCTTAAACTTAAAAGCTATAAATATTTAGAAGCATAAAACTAAACGCTATTACACAAGATTATAACATCCCTTGACTAAAAATAAATGAAACTATAATGGCTCTGGTATTAAATTGGCCATACAATAAATCAACCTTCTCTTACAGGCCGATTGGGCGACTTTCATGCGAAAGATTTTAACATATGCTCCATACGCGTTGAAGTCGCCCCTAATACATATAAGGGGTTTGTTTAACTCTTAACAGCAAAATCAACGTTCAATCTATAAACTGATATGCTGCAAATTTCCCCTAAGGATAAAATAAATATCTACTTTTAGCATATTTACTGACTTGAAATAAAGTAATTATACTCTTTAAAAAATATGGACGAGATAAAAATAAAAAAATCCACAAATCAAATTTCACTTTTAACGTCAAATTGCTTTTTTTTTATTTTCTAAAATAAAATAAGTAGTACATATTTTTTTCAAACCTTTTCTCAATTAAAATATCACACAGCACACATTCTACCAGTATATGAGTCAGCTAACCCTGTTTTTCAAAACAAGAGCAAAGTTGAAATATTGTTGTCGATAACGCAATGAAATACGGTATTGCAACTTATATTTTGATTAGTATATAGAATAATCGTAAAATTTATTCTTGATTGGTTTGGCCTCCCCTTGATGCAATGTGAATGCGTTATTTTTATACAATGTATACTAATTACCCCATTTGTTGTTATAAGAAGAGCCATATGAATTTAGGATTCTTTTACTTAAAGGAAAATATTTTGAGACTCCACGCAATTTAAAACTTTTTAAAAATAAACATAAGAAAACAAAAAAAAAATTGCTAAATATTTAAATAAGATTTTTTACTCTATAAAATAAATGAATATGGCGTTTGTAATATAATTAAAAATATTAAACACGACGATCTTAATTACAACCAATAACGTTTAAGATCTGTGATTACTCTGATTACCAATAAAAATTACAGTTTTGTTGTGAGAATATTGTACTCAGACCAACAATTTTAAATTATTTTTTTAATTTTTAAAGAACTCTATTCAGTAAAAATAGATAAAAAAATTATTAAATACATCTGGGAAAGATATTTTAGTATCTTAAAGAATTTTTTCATTCTTTAAAGAAATTCGTTAAAATCTCAAACAAAGATGGTTTAATTATTAAAAAAGCATATTTTTGTTATCTGCTTTTTATAGAATCTGGTATAAAGATAGATAAAAAACCTAAAAATTTCAACTAATATCCAATTAATTTCATGGACCGGTGCAAATATCAATTTTTATTTTAATTTGGGGAGAAGAATTAAATTAAGTTTTCAGTATATATCCTTAAAGGTAAGTATTCATACGATATTAACTTCGAATTCCCACATATAAAATTAAATAGTCTCCATATTGTATGTAAGTATTTCATAATTTTACTCAAATATAAAGGATAGTAGAGATTCAGAAAAATGATGGCTGATTTATACTTAGGAGTAAATGATTCAATATTCATTGAAAGTCTATCTAATTAAGATAAATTGACAAAAATGTTTTATCGTTCTCCAAGATAATGTAAACAAGTAGTCAATTATTTTTTTGAACCGAACGAACTATATATTATAGAATTATTTTATGGTATAACATCATTAATTCATTTTTTAGCTTCCAAAGAAAGAATACATTTAAATCGTATAAATAAATTGGATAGCTGTTTGTTAATCTTTTGGATATTGGTTACACTGCTTGTAATATCATTTTCTGACTCACAGACAGCTCGGTCTTATTTTTTGTTAGCAATTAATTGTTTGATTTTTACGAAAATCAAGAAATATATATATTTAGATGATCGGAGCTTACCTCTCTCAAAAATAATTGATGCCATCTTCGATTGTATTATTTATGCAGCAGAAATCATTCTAAACTCGTGCATCTTGATTCTAAAGATTAATTTTAAATATTCCTCGTAATCTTCATTTAATATAGACTCGTCATATAAAGATATCTTTAATATTGCAAGAAACGGTCTACTGGGGCCCTCGAAGCCAAAAAGAAAAATACTATACTCAATTAGAACCCAATAAGTCGAAGTGAGTGTTTCCTCAATTATTGCGGACGCAGAAAGTATTTTAGCATGCATTTGAACATATTCGTTGGATTATACCTGTTTGATAATCATGCTGGTGGTGCATCTCCTAATGAATTTTAAAAGGAAAAAAAAAATCGAATAAAACATTAAGATATTTGGTTAATCGCCTTCATGAAAGCGTGAGAAATCGAATATATAAGTTGTAGCCTTTTATACCTTTTTTAAAATGTTTTTCCGGATTCTATCATATGATTCAATACTAATTTTATAAACCTATGGATGGCACACGAAAAAATAGTTAGAAGGTATATTGGCATGCATTGAAAATAGTAGAGAAAATAATGGGTTTATGTCTTTAAACGATGCATTTAAAAATTGCGAGATTGAATTCGACATAGCGTGAAGACATATTTAGATATCAAAATGCAATAAATAGCCTA
>SGJC01000180.1:0-24722 GCA_009887335.1 Henneguya salminicola | reverse complement strand
GTAGGGGTTCCTGATAGAACGCAAGCCACTTAATAATCAATTATATGCACTGATATGATTCCAGATTTGATTATTATAATCGATTGATTTCGCAGTAATTCGAGCCTAGAGTATTGTTATACACATCAAATGGTATACCATTGCATTAGATTTTCGATATTCAGTTTCTAGATCTCCCACAAATACAATTAAAAGATGATGAAATGCGTTGAATTTCAAATTTCTCAAAGAAACAGAACAAATTCTCTGGATGGAAAATAAAATATTTGTGAAGATCTTCTTGATGATTACTAGGCAAGTCTCAATGGGCACAAAAACACTAAAGAGATATCTTGATTTTTTTTGAACGGGTTGCGTTAAATGATATATATTTTAATATATGATTTATTTTAACTTTTTAATTACAAGGCTCTTATCAAAATGAGGATGTGATTTTAAATCCATACTATATTAAAAGCCCTTATAATCACCACGCGGCGAAGTATGTGCGTGATTGGGCACATCAATGAACATATTTTCAAAATTTTATTTTTGTGTCATATAATTTATTTTAGGTTTTTAGGCTTTTATTTTTAGTTTTATTAATGTTCTCTTTTTCATTCGTATGCGTTTCATTCTTTCCGCTTTTTCAAAATTAATTCTTGTGATTATGTCTAAGAATTTGATTAGATTGAGATGCGCGTTAAAAAATATTCACCAACCTGTCTCATATCTCTTGAGAGTATTATTTGTAGGAGATAAAATATAACCTGAAATGGTAGAAGTACTCCATAACGAAGGTTCATAAATTTTAACTCAAGTATTTTTGAAATAATCCAAAAATATCTTCATTGCATCATTTATTTCAAACTGAGATTTTATTAGATAGAGATGATCGTATTTTTTCACGCTCTGCAAGAGTGATACGGCTCTTTTTTTTCTAAAATTGATAATGAAATTTAAGCATTTATTTTAAGTTTCGTTCATTTTCGGCGTATACCCTATTTAAAATTAAAATTTAAAGCTTTTTTTTATTTTTAACTCTCATATAATTTATATTTAATGGGCTTGAGGAGACCTTTTTGAAATCGATGATAATATAACGAAAAATCCATAGATATTCTATCACCACAACTATAAACTGGAAGAGATTACGGTATAAAGATTCAGATTTATCCGTCGAAAATTAATAAAAATACGCGACATACATATTAGTTGCTGAATCATAGATTTTTATTATTTCTGCCACGGGAAAGGTAAATACACTGATTTAAACGTAGCCGCAATAAAAGCGTGCCAGTTATACCCACTTATAATTAAGCCTTTATCTGTTGCCCAATACAATATTTAATCAATTTCAGCCAGAATATCTCCAGGCGCATATTTTCGAAAGAATAAAAGCCCATGGCCTAAATCCCGTATAGGTGGCTAGGACACAGATATAACGCTCCCTAAACCCATATAATCTCATCGCTCTCGTGTCTGAGAATATACACTTTCTTTGATGGAATCGCGTAAATTTGATCTTCAATTGCTAAAGTAATTTTTTCCTATATTTGAAATATAAATAATTCAATTGAGCACACTTTTCATTCAAATAATCTCGAAATAAAAGAATCAGCTGCAATATAATTTTTTTTGTTTCGGACTGGATGTGTAAAACCTTACTGATGTCCTCTGAGAGTAGTTTCACAGTCCCTCATGCCGGCGCACGGTAGGCACTGCTATCAAGATTCCCGTTAGGGTTGAGCTGTGCCCCCCACCTAACACTCTTACCTCTAGATACGCCGTGCGAACAGAGCATTGCCACACGGTTGGATGTAATTTGATGCACTAACTGAGTCTAGTACCTGCATTAAATTTAATGAACATTTTTGTAAACCTCAAACAATAATATTATTCTTTTTTCTCGGTTTGTTTCGCAATTCTGAACTCTAGTTAAATTTACTAAGCCTAAATTATTTTATATCGTTTGAATATTTATTTAATTGATATTAATATTCTTAGAATGCCAAATGCTTAGTTTTGAAGTTGTTCATGTAGATTGAAGAAATCATCCAAATAATCTATTCACACATGCGCATTTTATCATTGAGGTTTTATAACAATGTATTAAAAATATGCTACATTTGATTCTACAAATAGATTTATTTTATGATTTTTACATGAATTTATTTTTAAATCTGTAAAAAAGATTTGTTTCCCTGGTTTTTAAACAATAATACATACAACCCCTTAAAAATGTAATGCCCATTTTTGTTGACTTAGCAGGAGAGCTAGAAAAGTTTAAACATAGACATGGCCTCAAATAATATAGTTTTCATAAACAATTTTAAGCACGAAACAAAACATATTTATTTTTGGATGCTTTGAAATATTTTGACATGAAAATGAAAAAAAAGAATCCAACAGGAGGACTTCTGGCCGATGATGCGCAGTCTCATAAAACTTATCAATCGTTTTGTAAATACAGAACTAATTTATCTTGCTGCTAATATGACTAGATATTTACAATAGATTGACACTGGAATTATCAGATCTTTTAAGATTCATTATAAGAAACTAGTCCCTTCAATGTGAATTGAGTTTGATAAAAATGAGAAGAACCTTAATCGATTTGTAACAAACAATCATGTTCGTTTGTTGCGCATGCATTATGGCAACCGAAAAAAAAATCAAAATTGCTCTTAGAAAACATCTTTTCTTGAAATTAAAAGCAATGGAGATAGGGTCACAACAATTTAAAAAATTGGAAGGAATATGGCTCCTAATATTATAGTTCCAAAATAAATGTTGGAAAAAACATTGAGGATGGAGCACCAAACCCTAAATTTGATAAGCTTGTGGAACAGGTTAAGAGGTCTAAAACTGTCCCTGTGCACATTCTATTTTACAAAATAATAATGTTAGATTTGGCCATTGAATTATTTCTTCCAACTCGTCTAAACAGCGTAAGCCACTTTTTTTTTGAAAGTATAAACAGTAAAATTAATCTTATTTTAAATTTTGATAAAATATAAATACATAAAAGAAAAATATTTTAGTGACACGCAACCGCAATAACGTTAAATGATCCGAATTACTAATGTCTCGCAGCCGGGCATGACCATAACACGATTTTATGAAGGCTTACTCGATATGTTTATGAAAAATGATATAAGTAAAATACCTATAATTCTGAAATTTATGTTAAAAATAGAAATTTCCTTTACTTAATGGGCTTCTCGGAGCGTGTGAATTTATCCACTCAAAACAGTGAAAAACTTTCAACGGAAAAAATATTTTTGTTATAATACATTTTCCACAGCTACAGTCTACCTTAAAATATAAATCTATGCTTTAACAGGCATAATTCATATATTCCCGCGGCGTGGCGGTGTGTCAGACATTGCGCAGTTTATCAAATTTATTGAGCCAATGTAAATTCCAAATATACAAATCTATATGCAGAAGTACAGTTTGGTGTCAATTAATTTTTACATTTTTCGATTTTAATATTTTTGATTTCTTCGGCGAAATTTTTAGTAGTTTCTCGAATAATTTCAGCGTATTTCACAATATTATCTATATTATTTATATTTTCATTAATTGTTGATGAGACTGCTAATTGTTTTTTACGTTTATCTGCCGTATTTGCAGATTTTTGTTGTGTTATACAAGTGACAATAGTAGGAGTTAAAAGTTCTGAGGCGGTTTTCTGAATCTCTTGTTGTCTCAATGTACTTAGTACATGGTAAAGAATATAGTGATAATTTTGTACTTCTTTCATTAAAGAGGACACAATTTCAGTTTCATGCTCTGTGTAATTACTGAAATCATCAAAAGCAGCAATAAACCTATTCTGATAGATATTTTTAAAATATTCATCTATCGTTTCGGCAATTTTCTAAATGTCGTAAAATTAATGTTACTATACTTAGATTCTTTAAAGCAATAGATGATTTTTGCATCAGTTCAATATTTGTATCCCCTTGGTTTGACTTTTTATCGTGTTTTTCTGCATATAAATCAAGCTTCATAAAAATACCCGATGACATTTTAAACAATATTAAATTTTAACAGCATGCGCATGCTTAAAGAATTGATCAATGCGCGTGATGTAAAATAATGATTCTTATCTTTATCGTAAATACCGCTATTTTCCTTCCCATATATACTTAATTTGTGGGGTATTCTTTAATTTCTTAATTCACAAAGTACCAAAAACATCCAAAGGTGGCGGATAAACTAAATAAGACGGCGATTTGTTTGAGAAATAAAAGGTATTGCTAATCGTTTTAATGTAGGTCTGCACAAAATGATATCACATGCGGGCCATATTAATTAAAGTTAGAAGCTCCCGAATTCACAAAAACTATAATATATCTTTTAATTTATTCCTTATGTCAGACGTTCGTAGAAGCCAGTATGCCCCTTGTAATGTATTTTCAGTCCACAGTTTCTTCTGTCTTATCGCCTCCTAATGATATAATTCTAGTATTTTTAAAAATTTGGCTAATAGAAATGGTAAAAATTGAAATTAAAAAATTTCTACTCCTAATTTACTAACGCCAGGGATATCTCTGATATGATGTAACACACTTCGGCGGGCGTCGGGCGTTTTAGTATATTTTGATAAAATGATCAACATTTTCATTCTCTTAACATAAAACCATTAATATATGTTTAAATTCAGATTCCCTCTATCTTTATTTTTTTTAAATTATATGCTCAAAATAATTAATTTTTATTTCCATCCTGGCCCAATAAGATTCGATAACATATACGTGTGGCTTCCTTTTTTTCGGCACCTGCGTCATCGAAGGAAACAATACTTCAAAAATGAATCCTCGTTTAGCTGATCAATCGTATAAATTTAAGGCAACAAACCAATGGCACACGTGTTACAAAAAGCCTGCCTTACATATATTTGTGGCCCGACGCCTATTTTCGAAAAAAAATGACATATTAATAAAATTATTTTGTAAGATTTTATAATAACATAAAATAAAATTTTAGTCAAAATTGGCCCAAAAATATTATTATTAATATAACAGACATGGTAGAATACATTCCGAATGTTAAAACAGCATTAGAGAGATTATAAATCCAGCATTGTAGATGCTTGTTTTTTTTATACTTGATCATAAGTGGAATCTCGGATAAGCAGATTATAACATATGGACATCCTTGTGCCTATGGTAACATCGTTTTTTTATTAAATCAGCGAAGTTCAGCTATAATCGGTTTCATAAATTTTTGGATGATGTAATCCTTCTTTTAATAAAAGATAGTAAACACGTGTTTCTACAATTATCAAAACCATCTATGGTAGGGTAGGGGTATGTTTCGTGGAGGATCGGAACTCACACAGTAAGAAGCATTCGCGTTTCTTAGATACCTCCAAAACATATTACAACTTTTTAAAATCAATAGAAATTATGTATATTTTGTGCTTGCTTGAGATCTATTGTCCGCGTAACGGATTTTTCAAACCCGGGTACGCGCGAACCAAACATTTCAACATCTGTGAAGGATAGTAATAAAAAGATAATACAGATGCTCAGGAGTTTGATAAGGATGGGGGTGCGTCAAAATGGAGCGGTAGCTCGAAAAAAATTCGTTATGATTTTGAATTTGCCTTTAATGCTAGTTTTAGTTTCCACTCAGAGTTTGCGTCTTGAAACATTAAAATTTAGGGAGTTACAAACGTTCTTATGACAAAAGAACGAATTAACACAACTGATACGATTATAATATAAAAATAAGCTTCATTTTACCATTAAAAAAACCATACTATGATACCGAGAGAATACATAAACCGATTTGTTTAATATTTTTGAAAATGATTAGTAATATGACAACTGAAAAAGGTTGACAACATCGAACTTTCCTGAATACTTCAATGAGAATAATTTATGATGGCAGATGATATCGACAAGCGAAATTCCTTATTTTGCAATATTTGTCAATGGGAATTAAAGAAAAATGGATAATACTGATAAATCACAAATCATTACATGTTATGAGCAATTCAATATAATTTGGATGCCCCAGAAGAAATTTATATTTGTTTTGTGAAATAGTGAAAAAATCAAACAGATTAAAGAGGGAAAACAATAAAAATAATTGGCGGGAAAAACGTTCTTATATTTGTAGAGCCGTCAATTTTGCAAAATTAGGAAGGGGTTGTGTAACACAATAAAAGAATAGCAGAAGCGGAGGTATAAAAGTATCAATCATAGATGAGCTATCTGTATTAAGAAATGAGATTCATAATATATTTGATCCATTGTTACGATGTATTAGTTGAATACGAACATGCGCATTAAATTAACCGGAATTCTGATTTATTTATTCAAGAATCGAAAGATATAATCAATTATGTTTGTTTTGAAATCCTCATTGGAGTTCATAGGAAGGAAAAAAGCGGAGAATTTTCACCATAAGAGACTAATTTTTAAATTTCGTAAGAAAATAACGAATTAATGGGTGGTAACTGAAACTTTTGAAAAACGAAAATGGTTTTGGTGTCTTCATTTCTTGAAAAATTATGAGGCACTAGAATTATCTTAATCTTAGTCCAGAAGTTAAAGATAATCGATTTCCCTAAATTATAAATATTAAAGTGATTGAAAAAGTTGTTCCAGAGAAGGGGATTAAAAATATAGCAGATATTTAGGAAAATTTTAAAAAGTATAAGGATTTACCGTATATTTTAACCAATTCTTTTGCAAAAAGGTAAGTAGACATCGAAGGATGCAAGCGCAACGTTAAATAGCATCTAAATTCTAGTGTAACGAAATTTTATAAACTCAAGAGATACAAAGAAGAAATTTAAACAGCAATTTCCGCTCTTAAAAATTAATTGCAATCCAGAGAAAATGTATTAGCAGTCTCTTTCCAGTTATCAAAAAAATATGAATTTTACGAAATATTGCCCCAGGGATGAATATTCACAGTCGTGGAAAATAGTTCAGTGTCTTTTCTGCAAATATAGCTCAACATATATTTTATAGAAATCTTTTTACAATATGAATATGACAAATGTTAAATATCGATAAACACTGATACACTAACATTTAAAAAATTTAATTTAATTGGCGTATGCAAACGTAAACATAAATATTAAGGATACAATTAAAAGTTCTAATTACTCCATTAAAATACTTATGTATATTTTGTAATTTTAAAATGTATATCATAAAAAAAACATGAAAAGGTGAAACTTTAGAATGAGTACACCACCTAATTTCTCATTTTCCGGCACGCATTTTAATGTCTTTTGAAAATGATAAATTCTAAATATGTTCACGTTAATTCAAGCTTCGATGAAGTTTTTCATATATTTTTACAATTATTTTTTTATCGCCATTTGAATTCGACTGAGTGATTGTTGATTGAATGTAAATTTTCATGATATTTAACGTAAGATGGCGTCCTATTCCGTAGGGCGATTTTAAATTTTTTTCCATTCCAGGTTTTTGTGTTTTTACAAGCTCCTGACTCGACAAATTTCATTGAGTGATCGACCGTATTGTATTGGAAATACTGGTTCATGTTTGAATAGCTTTTTTTTAGACTATCGGTTACTGCTATTAATCCTGGTGTGGCCCTAAATGACATGATACTAAGAAGGGTAGATTGCTTTCGATTTGGAATTTCGACAATAAATATTTTTCTCATTGATATTCTTTAATTTTGCTCAAAATCCCCGTTCCAGTGAAGTCTCATCGATATTTGTTCTTGCCAAATTTGGCTTCATTGATCTCAACCCTGATACATTAACCACCGACGACAATGTCTTAAAGATTAAACTATCGACTACGGTTTTGCGAAAGTTTTTTTAAGTAAACTGTTGTGGTTGCCCATGAATTCCCCGTTATTATAGTCAAATGCACCAACTTCACCCATCCAAACCAGTTATATGCCAACTTTATTACCTGCGATACCTATGATTTTGAATAAAAAAAATTCTTTCTCTGAGAGAAATCGTCTTTGGCACGATTTTTTAGCGTTGGCCCCTCGTTATAAGAATAAAATGAACAATGTGCTCCGCCGCCAGGGGACATGTTAACGGTCTTAAAAAAACACCTTATGTATTCATTAAAAAAATTGATTTAAATTGACTTATTGGTTCCATTATTTTTAAACGCGTCGGTGCAAAAGTTCGGTTGGTAATAATTCTAAACAGGATCACATTAAAAAAAAAACTTACATTAATTTATACGATGACCAAAATTTAGTCAGTGCACGCGATAAAGTCTTAAATTTCTTTGATGTGCAAAATGGAGTACGAAGAGCCACACTAATATATAGCATCCTAACTGCATAATAGAACAAGTTTATTCAAAAAAATATTCAAAATAAATATTATTAAGTTATAAGATAAGCTCTTTTTAGTCTGATTGGCAATTCATACTGTTCAGTCGGTTCAGTCGGTTCAAGCTGTTCTTTTTGTTTTTCTGTGACATCATGGCCTTAGATTTAAAAAAGTTGATAAATTACAGACACAATAATGTACAGTAATTACTACTGTTTTGTATATGTTGAAAAGGGAATAAGACAATATGACTGCCACACCCCCAAATATCTAAATCTAGAAGCCATATATGTACCGATGCTACATATATAGGATTAATAACTTCAATATTCATATATATAATATGTTTATATGTAATGTAACCTTTTTTCAATGTTTAATAATTTACCTGTCATAAAAGATACACTAATAACTCCAACAAAAGTTATAAGTGAGGTAATAGTTTCAATAATAATGGATCTATTATAAATATATTTACAAATACGGTTGGGGAAATCTAGCAAAATTTTCAATTATTTCAAATGAGCTAGTGCAATATTTATGTCCCGAAATAGCAATTTGAATATATACACGATTTGTTAATCGTTCAAATATATTAGAAACAGTAATTAGACTGTTTTTGATACAACTATTTTTAAAAGGTAAAAAAATTACTTTGGGAAGTATTCTAACCATTTTGAATTATCTAAAATTTTATAATAAATTTGTCACTTAAAAATATTATTTTCATTATAAGTTCTACAATAACTCTAGTTACATATATCAATGTTTGTACCAAGCTCCCATAAACAATTGAACCAAAATGAAATCTAGTTAAAAAAATATTTAAAATACATGATAAATATTTTAAGACTTTTAAGAAAAATATAAAAAAAATTTGCAATATTCTAATATGAAAAATATAAATAAAATACTAATACATTACGCTTCTTCCAGTATGCGCGATAAAATATGTATGATACTTGGAAAATTTGTAGCCCTTGAACAATAAATATATTCCAAATAGTAAAAAAAAGACAAAAAGCTATGAAGATTTTCAATTTTACATCTTTTTGATATTCTCCAAAATATACACAATACGCATGTAAATAATTGCTTATATTTTTCCCCAGAAAACAAGGTTCTCCAATTGTAATATTATTAGGATTTTTATAATCAAATATTCTATATTGTTTTCTGCTGGCAACAGTTAGCAAGTATCTTTAATAATAACTCTAGGAATTACATGATTATGGTAAAGCAGATCAATATGAATAAAATTTGAATTGTCCAAGATAGAAGTGAGGATATGAAGCTTAATAAAATATATATTATTGATCTAATTTATTTTAAATTTTTACTTGCAGGCTTCGTATGAACATTCACATGCAATCTTTAAACCTTTTCTTAAAATAATTCCTATCGCCAATAGAATAATGTTAACAATTGCAAAAATACAACCTTAAATAAGATATTATAATTACTTAACGCTAACAATAATCTCTCATTTTTCAGACTGACTTTTATATCCCAGAATTTAACTTCATTTTTCGACAAATTAAAGTTAATTATCGAACTTTCCCAACGGAAGTATTTAGCCGAGAAGATAACAGTTGCTAAAATATTTTTTTGAAATATATAAATAATTATTTAAAAAAATTCCTCAAAATATTTTAGAATAATTCACAAGTGCATAAAAAATTGTTCTTTAATAAAAAAACGCTAGCAATATGAATTATCGCTCATACTATGATCTTGTTAAGGGTCGGGTGCTTCCATACAACGCAAGTGTATTATTGGCAGTTCTGTAATATCAATTACAAACATGCCTTTTTTAAGTTCTCCGAGGCAGTTATGGTCGCCAAAATCCAGTTTCTTATCAAGTGTAAGTAAAGAGATACGAAGAAAACTATTATAAAAACTACTATCTTAGTCATATAGAGTCTCTAGAATGAATTTGTTGTGCGGGAATTCATAGATGGATTTAACAACTATATTATGGTTGATATCCTGGTAGTAATGTCAATTTGATAATTGGTGAACGTTAATATGAATGGTTATTCTCATAATTGATTAGTAACGATTTACGCATCCAGTTGAGGATATAAAAATACTCTCATTATACAATTCTTTATTAATTTTAACATAAAAAAGTCACAAGTATTACTGTGGAAATCCTGAATATTAGTTCAGAAAAGAAAAATTAATGAAAATTTTGTTCGATAGTTTTTACAGTTCTCAATGATTATAGTATATATAAAATAACATTTAGCCTAATTTATTGAAAAAAAACTAGAAATTAACAAAAAAAAAGCACAAAACTATATAGCTCTTAATGCAAAGACACTAACATCGATTCCCATTCATATTTACGTTTTATGAATTTATCTTTAAAATAATAATATCGTTATTTTTAATCGTCCCAAAATTTATCTAAAAATATGAAAAAACTAGGATATCATTATTTTATTAAAAATTTAATTTAAATTATAGATACATGATATTCCCCGAACTAAACGTTAATAAGAGATTAGGCATAATCATTAGAGAATATAAGGAAGTCTTGCCAAACCCTCACTTTGTTTACAGATATACACATATAAGTTATATTCTAGAAAGAACTACAAAGTAACTCTGTGTTTTTAAAGGGAAAGAGTTATGTGACTCTATATTACCTCTCTTTTTCTTGATAATAATATGTTCTTGGCAGTTCAACGACGCTCACTATGGCACCTAAGAAAAAAAAACAGAAAACGATTAAAATGATTTTTACTGTTCTTGTTAATGGCAATAAAATTAATCCCATAAAAAAATAAAATATAAACCAGAACGACATATCAAAAAATTTTCTGCAAAAAAGGATCTTATAATTGCATTTTCCAAGCACATAATAACATAAACGTCAAATTTCATTATTGACTATATAATCAAACATGTTATTTATTGGTAAATCAAAAAGATTCTACCTGTAATATTTAAAGCGAAACATAAGACATATGAGATCAATATTATTTTATATGAGCCTAACCTAAATCAAAACTTAAATTCATTTTACCCAAATACAACTATAATAATAAATGACAGTAAAAAAGGCAAGAAAAGATACCTAAAAGTTATAAAAATAATTCTACATCCATATATAGCTCTTTACAATTTTCAAATCATGGAATATCTTATATTTAGAAGAACAAATTAACATAAATCTTATGAACCAGTTTAGGGATCTGTTCAAGAAAATTTCTACAATCAAATATAAATTTAAACGTTAATTTTTCATCAATTAAAGGGATTGAGTGACCCAGTCTCCTCTCAATAATTTTATCCTTCAATTTCACCTCATCAAAAACACATCGATTTAGAACTAAGGCAGGAAAAAATATAAAAATTACTACTAAAAGATGGAAAAAGTATCGGAGCGCATTCAAAGTTATTTACATGGAGTTTATGCTCCTTCAAATCAATTAATTATTATACTTTAAAGCTGGTAGGCTTTATGTCTTTTTTACAGATAAAATTTTTATAAGTGGCCAGTTCAAATTCTTTCGGGCATTCCTTAACGCAGATCTAATTTAATATTTTAGTAATAACTGAGATTGTTTTGCAAGGGTATTTTTCATCATTATCCCTCATATGTGTTTGGGAAAAACATTGAGTGGGATCAAAGTAATATAAATAAGGAAGCCCAATATATCTTACATTAAAATTAATTTCAAAACTCATAGTGTCCACAAATATTTCCATCACTGTCTATTGGGGCGATCAATTCTCTAGGATTTCCATTCATAAAAGCTTGGGTATAACAAATAATATATTATACCATAAGCAGCAATTATTACAAAAAATACCAAGAAGATCAAATATAAAATAGTAAATAAAAAATCTGTCACAGATCTATATCGTATAATATTTTGATTACCTTTTCATCTTTACACTCAAAATTATAAAGGGTTGGTTATTTATATTAATATTTCTATTAGTTAAATTTAGAACTGATCGAATACGGGTGGCTTATTATTTTTAGATCTATTTCTTGCTTTAAAAATTTTATAAATTTGTAATATCTACCAAAATAACTAAAGAGTTGATTCTGCCTTTAATATTGATATATTTCTATAGACATAAACTAGACAATTGCTCCCTTAAATAGCCAGAATATAATAAAAAAATAGTCTGGCTAATCCTAAATTACAAAAAATTAAACTTGATACTTTTTAAATTATAAAGAATTGGTTGAAATTATAATTTATTAATGTGACTCTTTCCACTGTGTACTTTTTTTTCAAAAGTAAAACTTAGGTAGAACCTGAAGAAACTAGTCATCATTTAATAAATCTAATAAGCACAAAATTGAATCAAAAAATAGCTGACTTAGAAATTATTTTAGATAATTGATCCTAGTGTAGCTTATTATAGAATATTAAATTTTGAAGGGTTCTGAAAATTAAAAAAAGGAATTGCTCCTCCTTTATTAAAAATTGGGCATTGTTGGATTTATAGGTTTTATTTGTTATCAACTGGAATTGTAAAATCTTGCTAGTTATTTCAAGAGAAATTTCCTTGCCTTCTTTTTAATATTCCCCCAATGTTAGATGGATACTGATGATAATATATTTGGCGGGTTGGACATAATACGACACCCTTAATTCCCCAAGAAATCGCTCCTATCTAGGAACGCCATACCGTATTGGCTTTGCTCTGTTTCTAGGCTTGAAAATAAAATTAAACGTTTATACTCCATATCAGATAAATAAAATAGCCCAAACCGAATGCTATCTATTTTAATCAATGCTATGAAATTTTTATCCTGACGATCCACATAAAATTTTTCGATCGTATTTCCTCATAAATAAATTATGATAATATCGTAAAAATAGATGAATCTCAATTATAAGGGCGTTTACGAGAAAATATGTAAAAATATATAAATGGCTGGTAGTAATATAAAGATCAAAAGTTAGGCCGCCAAGCGCATGTTATTTGGTACAAAAGAGTTGGTTGACATTCAGATTTCGATTAAGATTCTTTTTTAATAAAAAATTTAAATAAAATTAATTTCAACATTTTTATCTAATTATACTCTTTTATTACAAAATGAAGGATTTATTAGTTTCATAAAAGGCAAAATATAATTAAGTTTGAAGATAAATCAAGGTTAGTTGGGACGATCCTTTTAAATAAATAGGGTGTTAGAAAGTCAAAAATTTCGTATTTAAAAAAAATAGAGAAATATTTTTTTAACGTTTTCTTACAGGTTGACACCTTAAAATGGCCTCTCAAGGTTAACAACTATAAAAAAAATCGCCCAAAAATATTTTAAGATTATGACGGAATTCTAATAATAATGTCAAAAATACAAGTGGCGAATGGATGAAGGGGAAATAAAAGAAAGGACTTTTGAGATGAAAAAATATAAATCGAAAAATGAACGGGACAAAAATGTCACTATGTTGTTTAGATGAGATGATAATGATCTCAGATAAGAAATCTAAACGAAAAAAGAATAAGTAAAACAGTATCCCTCTAACCCTTAGTTGAACTAGATCTTTAACACACGAAAAAGATTGCCGAAGATCGAAATATTTGTCTTAAAAATTCTCACTACCTTTTGGTGATAAGATTTTGTCACGAAGAGGCTTGAGAAACAAAAAATGGGACGCATAACAAATTATATTTATTAAAATCATACGCAAACTTTCGTTAGAAAATAATTTCTAATTTTTAGCAAAATCAAGTCTTAATTTTGTCAAGAAAAAATTACGTTTATGGGATTGAATTGGCAATAAAACATTAAAATTCCCTATATTTATGTAAAAATTTATCATATTGGATAAAATTATTTTCTCTCGATTATCGCGACCAAAACTATTACCGTTTTGTACGAATAATCAACTTTACACAGCATTGAACTAAATATCGTTTAATATATTCATTAAAAAAATTGCGTTCGTTCAATACGTAACGTTTATTTAAAATTGGAACATATTTCAATAACTTAGCTAATCGAGATAAATTATTTCAAAAGCTTTAAATAATATAAAATTATGACTTTATAATTTGTTTTATACAAGGATTATATCGATTAGCCGTCTCTTTAACTTACAGATCGTAGACCATAAGTATATTGAAGGTATACGTTAATTTATTTAGACAGCACATAGATTTTATTTTTATTATAGTGTATTTCTGTAAATTGAACTTTTATTTATAACTTGCTGAAAAATTACATTGAACAATTTAATTCTAATTGCACAGTTGGATGTTAAACACTTTTTTTTAGTTGGGTTGATGTATTTTTTCCTATATTAATTTGTTCAAGAGATACAACGGAATGGTTATTATATGGCCAAAAGAAATCAAGTCTAGCGTTTCTGGTAAAGGAATTCATTTAAAATTGGCCATTTATAATTCAGTTTCTTTGTATATCACCTTGTATAATAATACTTTATCATGCTGAAGCTTTTTTTTTAAGGTTAATATCGAAAAAATATCATCAAAAATTAAAAAATTTCCTGCTAGCCAATGATCCTGTGGTATAGTGTGCCAAGAGTAAGCTAGCGGGTATGAGGTTTAGTACGTGCGAGCCACAACGCAACCGCTGATTTTGCTAGAGGTGCCAACATGCAACTGGCAAGGGCCTAATCAGAGACAAGGAAGCTCTCCTCGAACGATAATAGTAAGGTTTCACACATCTATTTCCAGACAACAAAAAAAAAATCACTATATTTTCAATAATTACATCTTATCTGGAGATATTTTTAAATCATTTTTATTTTAAGCGATTAATAAATTTAAGATTATCTAATATTGTTTATTTTTTTGATTTAAGGGTTAGGTTATTAATTGAGACTATTTGCAAATAAAAAAATCGACACAAGAATATTTAGAAATAATATAAATTTTCTTGTTTTTATTGCTTGAAGAGTATGCAAATGCAAAATAGGCAATACTTAAAAAAAATAGCTTAATTTAATTCGGTTTGCTTTAGCGAAAATAATTTCTTACACGTGATTTCGGATGGAGAAAAACTAACTTGAAAGGGACTGTGCTAAAAGCGACTTTTAAAAATTCTGACAAGGAGGAATCCTCAATTTTACATTGAACATCCGACAGATAGGAAGGTGGGGGGGGGGTAAATTACATACGTTAGGACTGTGCGATAGTTTTATGGAGCCGAATTAAAAAAATTGCTTCGTACAAAAATTCTTATTCTTGAGATTTTCCTTTTATTAAGCATAGCGGAAGGAGTAAACTGAGATGGTTTAATCCTTAGCCAATACCTCCGAGTATACATTCCTAATCGTAATAGGTTAGTTTGGGATTGTGCTTGTAAAAATATTACTACTGATAAGTCCATTAACTATTGCTAACCTGGCATTTAACTATGCTAACTGGAGGATAGTGATTTTTTTGTAGGAAAAAACCAAAAACGGGTTACGTATTCTGCCGACAAAAAAATATTAAATCTTACCTATGAGTTTTTTTAAATTTAGGGAAAAATTTTTAACGATTTATTGAAAACATATTTTTTTAAAAATTTAACAGCATAAGATAATAAAACTGATAGTACTACTAAATTGATTCCTAGGAATAATAAAACTTTTGCTTTTCAATGAATTGTTGGCGATATTGGGGGAATATTCCTATTTATTTGGCAATTGTTTTCGAGAACCTACAATATTATCAAAAAGAGTTGGATTACATCATAATAGAATTTTATTTTTTATTATAAAATAATTTTAATAAAATTGTCTTGAATCATTTTTTAAAATTAATTTTAATTCAAGTTAGCCAATTGATATAAAAGCTTGTAATCCGTGTATAAACAATAAATATATAAAATTAGGAAAAAATTATTAATAATTTTCATTTTAAGATATTATAACGTTTCTTTAACCATTTTCTAATTCCTCACGCTCGCTAAAACCATATAAAGGGACAACTAAGAAATTCGAAATTGTTCTTACTTCTAGTATACCTTTTCTTCCCCGATCCCCCTACCATACCCTAACTAGATTTTATACTTGTAAGACGATGGGCCTACTATTATTTTTTTGGGTATCAACTTCATATTACTTTGAGTGCACCACCCAAAGTTTGACGCAACCGATTTTGCTCAACTTCGCTGATTTAACAGAAAATGGTATTACCAACTGCGATAGAACGCCCCTTTGCTAAAATCATATATATCCTCTTTTTCATTAAGGGGCTGTTCTTAATATCTTTCTCCCAAAGCACGCCTACGTTTGACTAAATAAAAGTTTTTCCATTTCTACAAACTAAGCGTTTTTATAGATATGCGGCATATTAATAGTTGGACTAATTTCACATCAATTATACCTTCATTTATTAAAAATGTCTGATATTAACTTTCTTGATATATTTATTACGGAATTTAGTATAAAATCTATTTGTTATTTGCTGATGCATCTTTTTTTTAGGCCTTGAATATTTTTTTAACTATTTTGTTGCATTGAAAATCATATTGTTTTTATGAGAGCCAGAAAATAATGCTTTTATATATGGGCGAAGCGTCCTTATCAAAACATAGATAAAAAAACAAAATAATATTGCAAATAAAAATGGCGATATAAGTTAGTGGTATTATGCCAATGGATCAATGAAATTAATATGTAATTATTTAATAATTCTATAAACCAATAAATAAATACTCAAATTTTACTCGATGAAACTCTCAGGATTACGTTCTTTACGATATTGGTGTTCTTTTAATACAAAAATATTATCTTTCGTGAAGAAATCTTAACAAATTTCTATAAAATATATAAAATCTGATTTAATAAGTAGATTTAGAATAAAATTGGTCAATTTATTGTATGTTTTATGAAAAGAATGATATTTAGCTCTAAACTACTCGGTATCCTAATTTTTATTTCATTTTATCTACTTTCAAATGTCATTCTCTTTATAAACGGCAAATGTAACTTTTTTTTAGAACTAATAAAGTGAGGCCAATATTATCGTTAAGTATGTTAATCGATCAATAATGTTTTAATTAATGGAAAGTTTATATAGATTAACATAAAATACTTATAAATTGACCTTAAAAAAATAAAAAATGTTTTAAAAGTATGATGCCTCGCGAACACCCCCATTTTTAATATTTAATAAAATAAAAATGTATAATATAATTTTTATTTATCTCATACACAAATTTAATTTGGTCAATCTGGCTAAGTTAAAAACGGAACACTACACTTCTCCTAAGGAAAGATATTAGAGGTTATTTTTATTGAGTACGATTTAAACAATACCTGAAAATGTTAAGGTTCCGGTTCCCTTTTAAAAATTTAAAAAACGCAAACCTTAAGGCGTGGAGATCTAGTTAAGGGAGCAGTAAGGTTTTATCCATCCAGGGAATAATGAAAAAAACTTAAATAAAAGAATTTCTATTCCAGGTATGTTGAAAAATAACGAAAATATTTCGATCATTTCTATTTCTTTACAAAATTATTTCACTCAGACTTAAATATATTATATTCAAATATTATAGTTAGGATATATATTTACCATTTATTCTGTTTGTGAAATATAACTTCAACAGATAGTTTATTAATCTGATGATAGTATTGAGACATAAATTGTAGTAATTTCTAAAAAGCTACAGATTAAAGCTCGACATAGAAGCGTAATTTCTTTTATAAGGAAAAATCCAAATCAATATTTAGATCGATTTTTGTTTTAAAACAATAATGTATATTAATATACAATGTTAAATTGTTAAAATTTGGGAATATACTAGCAGATAAAGTTTAAGTTATAAACCCAAAAATTGTTAAAAATTATTATTTAATATTAATTTATAACTTAATTGTTTTGGCTTCCATTAAAAAAAATTTCATTTCATGCAATTCTATAATTGGATTTATTTTGTTGTAATTGAACCACTTAAAGCCGGACTTAAAGGATACCATGAATTAAACAAGGGCTGAAAAGAATCTAATTATCAAAGCACAATTGAGGATATAAAAATGATTTTTGTCCAACCTCATGATATAAAAATTTTTTCTTTGATTCAATTAAAAATTAGACGTTAACCACGGATGCTTGTTTTGTATAAATTTAGAGCAGATATCCATTTAGGCTATATAAACTATCGGAAATTTAAAATTCATGCGCAGATTGTAAAATTAGAATATAAATAGGAAAAGTTTCATGGAAATTGTCCTTATTTGATATTTTAGACATTCACGTGCTTCAAAAATTAAAACGATAATATTGAAGAATCCATTTAACTATTTATTTTTAATAACATAATCAGCAAGTTTTAAGATAGATTTTGTGACATTAATAGCCCTTAATCTTGTTTACTTAACTGTTTAAACACCAAGTGAATCTAGTTAAGATAATTTATATTTTAAATTATTAAAAGAACAAATACAGAACTAAAAAAATTATTTTAAGGTTTTTTTACACAGATCAATAGGACATTTTAGTATAGTAATAATAAAAGAGCTGCCTCCACTGTTATTAACACTAAATAATTAGTAAATAGGGTTAAGATATAATATTAAATAATTTAGATATTTATTTGATTATTATCATTTTTTTATAATCTAAAATCCTAAAAAACGGTTCTCGTTAGTCTATATTGAATCTACTATCGCCATTACTTTAAGCGGCGTATGTAACCTTTTATCAAAGCAATTCTATTTTTATTTTTTAACCAATAATGTAACTTATAGTAAAAATAGCTTCACTTATCATTCAAATATTTATATTCATTATATATGAAGGTACTTATTTTCTGTTATTTTCTTTTTTTAATATTTTCAAGAGTCCTCCGCAGATTTTTTTATTAATTGAAGATTAAACACACTAAACGATTAATTACATTAAATTTTGATCATATGATACCCAGTTTGCTTTTTGGGTTAATTTTATCTTAATTCAATCAAAAAAGCATTCGATACAGCGATTTTTTAAATCTATTTTTAGGGAAATGCAACTGATTTTTCATTATTAAAGATCGAGGATAACATCGACAGTTGGGGGCAATATTTTAAAGCCACTAATGAAATCTATCGGCGCTTTTCTCCTAAACTATAGCTCATTAAAAAAAAATACTGCCGTGTTTTTGATAGATGTTAAATCATATTTATTTGAAACCTGTTAAGTTTGAATAAAATGAGCTTAGATTTAAAATAATCAATTTATGTGTGTTAAATGTTAATTTTGTTTTAAAATAATTAAAAACTTTCTCAACGTATCGATATTTTTTTTATGGCTCTAATAATTTATCAATGGCCCCAAAATCTAAAATATAACAATATATATTCAACAGGATGAGGCTAAAATTTAATCTACCTATACTGCCCTTAGATATAAAAATGGAGAATAGAATAAGATATTAGACGAATGTTTTCAAAAACTTATGATCTTCATTATGATATTCTCCTAAAATGTTTGTTTTAAATTCTTAGGATAAATAAAAATTTTTGTAGTACCGAGATATTTTATTGATTTTTTATCCACAACTTGATGTTCAAAATCTTACCGATCCACCTCAGAAAGAGTTTTCTGTTATACCAAATACGTTAGGTAACTTCGAAATAAGACCAATTGATAAGATATTGACTCTAGGAGAGCGATCTAATTACTTAATGACCCAACTTGGTGTTTTACCTCTAGGAGTACATCTCCACAGAGACATTTTTTTCATGTCGGCAGGTTTTGCTCGTAGACATTTTTATTTTTTTATCGAATAATCCCTGTCAATTCTAGATTTACATATGACATATTCCATGGTGCACAATTTTTTCACACAAAATTTAAATTTCGCAAAATATTGTATAATCTCAAAAGGTGGGAGAAAATATTATTAAATGATATTAAATTATAATTAAGATTTTGTAATCATTAAAAATTTGTATGACACATTTTTTTAATCTTGATTTTTAAAACTCGTATTATGTCTTTAAGAAAGATTTTACGTTTCCCCGCATGTCAATAAATACGGGAATATTGATCATATAATTCTTCTGAACATCAAATTGCTTCGCTTAAATTTTTGATTTCGCCCCCCGCCACCCGTTGAAGCATTAGCTGGCTAATAGAATGGACCTGCCATTTTTGTGTAGTCTGACATAAGAGAAAATGATTTCTTACAATATCCCTTAACAATAAAATATAGGATTAAAATATTTCTAATATACTTTGCACTAAAAATACCCAGTATTAGCCTTATATTTTTACGTTAGTTCAATTAATTTTGACATTTAAGGATATGACAAACAATAATGAACAACCGATTAATCTTATTCCAGAAATGGAGACGCTGAATATTGTAAATCTATCAAAGCTCGAAAAAGATAATAAAAAGCCCCCATTTTCAAATATTTTTCTTATTTATCTTTGTATGAAAACAAAAAAAGACAAATTAGTCACCGTCTCGGATATTTACAATTTTTACTCAGCAAATTTCAATTATTTCAAGCCAAAAGATTCAAGGTGGAAAAATACTATTCGGCACACGTAAGTTTTTTAAAATATTTGTTTCGATAATTTTAAATACATTCAGACTTTCCTGCAACGACTGTTTTGTTAAAGTACCAACATTTGAAAACAACAGAAAGGGAAATTTTTGGACTTTACATTATAATTCTGAACATATGTTTGCAAACGGATGCTATTTAAGGCGAAAATCTCGAAACGTTAACACTGAAGATAGATCACAGCTAGTATGTTTTTTCATAAAAGTAATTTAGTATTTTCAAAATCAAAACAGAATGAATGATATATTTTTAAATTCCAATTACGACAACAATATGCAAAATCAACTATTCTTAAAGGATAAAAATGCGATCTATGATCAAAATATTCCATATTATAATATTGCTCTCAATCCTATTTTCAATACAAATACTCCTCCAAATTATTCTATTTTTTCACCTTATGATTTATTTTATTCTCCCAATGTTATTCAATAAGGTATTACTTTTTTAATCTATGTTAGAAATCTAATGAAAACCAAATTTGTATTACTATTACTAACAGGAAGGGCATGAACTTTATTTAATTTAATTTAATAAAATTTTGGCATTTTTTGTAATAACCAGATTTAGTCGTTTATAAGTTGTTTAATTTACCCGTTTTGACTTAAAATTGAAATATTTGGAGCACCTAAGTGTCAAAATTGTAAATATTGGTTCAATTTTACAAAAAAGTATATTTAACTAATATCCGTTAAAAGTGTTGTCGAAAGCTAAAAGCTATCCTTTTTATATTCAAGTTGTTTCGTTTGCGAATAAAATGAAAGATATTAAATCGAATTCATTTGATACCGGTATCAATAAATTTTAGTTGAGATGTGCAACCAGAAGAAGGCATTATTATTTCTAGCGCTTTTATTTGTGTGAATTGCGTAGATTGAATAATTTTGGCAAGGTGATGTGTTTTAGCTGCCAAAATAAAGGATCAATGTAATTAATCCTATATATTATAGTTAAACAATCCAAATATTCACTGATAGGAATAAAATATTCGCCAATAATATTTTTTTTTATATTTTGTTGAAATCCGACCTATTCCAATTACAAATAGATCAAAATGAGAAATAATAATTTCCTCAAAAATTTATATTTATTAAATACTCTAATTCTAACATAATTTTTGCAGAATTATAAAATTATTAGGACAAATCGATTTAATTTTGGTTAAGCTCGTTTGATCGCAACTGCTTTGTTAGCCGGCTCGTTTGTATACCATGTTTTATAATTGTATCTATTTAAGTAAAAAAACATACTATTATGGCTTTAAATAATGTATTTTTTTCTTAGTTTGCTTAAAAACTTCAAAAGTATAATTATATTAAAAATACATTGGTAATTTTAGTTTAACAAATTTTAAAAGCGACAATATATTCAATATAAGTGTATGCTAAACTGCACTGTTATTCTTATTTTTTAAATATTTTCTAGTATTTTTGTATAATTAAAGGAATTTCGCTTCAATTTAAAACGGGGCAGATCAATTTAATATAAAAGATATTTAAAAAGATTATATTTTCAAAAACTTTACTTCTCAACCATAATTTTATTTCGATTTATTTATAAAAATTTTAGACACAGTCTTATGTATCTTTTGATATTTATTTAATAACCCCACTAGTCTTTAGTAGTTATTAATGTAAAGCAATCTTTAATATATTTCATTAATTCAATCAAGTTTTGCAAAGATAACGAAAAAAAAACTCAAATTCTCGCTAAATAAGATTTGAGAATATTTTAAACGAAGTATTACATTACCACTCACAAGGGATCTAATACATATTGTAATATCTTGAAGGAGTATTTTCTTTTGTATGCACCATATTTGTTGATCGCTTTTATCTGACCAGTCTTCCTAAATGCAGGAATAATACTTGGAACAGTTTTGTTTCTATGTTTCTCACAATTTTAAATTTCCTTCGCGCGAGTATACTTTCCCCGGTATGGATAATTTTTCCCCTTATATCGGCTATGATTTTATCCTAGTTTGACGATCAATCCTTGAAGTAATAAATTTTTAAGCTAACTTATAGCTATATTAATGACGCCAGTAATATTGTAAAAGATATTTTAGCAACATAGAAACTACCCTGCTGTTTATATAAACTTTAAAATATAAATATTTGACCTACCCTGCGCTACTTTACTGAGAGTAGGGCATCAAATTATTTTCGTTTAAAAGTACGATAATGTATAAAAGCGTCAAATTAATCCCCCACCCTATTAAGGGAATTTGCCAGAGTTTTAAATTAAAATAAAACTACGATAAAATGTTAAATGGTATGAATAATATGTTTTATTTGAATTCAATATTTATTACCCCATATTATATCTTAAAGTCAGTAACTTTTATGCTTTTATTTTTTCTGCAATAATTTTAATTAACAGGTCATTTATAAATTTAAAGCGTATTTATTATTATTTAAAATTTTGAGAATTTATCACAATCAAAAAAATCGATTTTCAATAAACACAATAATTCGCATTTTATCAAATAAGGATAACAAACTTTATCTTGCAAAATCATTCCAAAAATGAAACTTAATAAATGATCTGTCGAGAATTTTATATTTTTACACACCAAATATGCAATTAGGAAATATAATTTATTTATCATGCCCATAGTGTTTTCGATAAAAAAGGTATCATCTAAAATGATGATAGCAAAAAAAAGTTACAGAATTTAAGATACAAAAAAAAAATAATTAAAAAATAGGCTTTCAAGAAAATTGAGCAACAATTAAAAATTTTTTTTATTAAAGTCTAACAATCGATGTAATATTTATGAAAAAATATTTTTTTATAATTTTTTTCTCTCATTTAATTGAAAAACTTTTGGAAAAATTAATTATTCGCCCAAAATTTAATAAACTAAACCTTACTTGGCATGGAGTTTGGTCGGAGTAATTGTATAAGGGTTTAATGGCCGGAAAAGCTATTTTAAATAAGAAATCGTTAATCGCCACTAAAAAAGTATAGGGGGGGGGGGTGGATGGAAAACTTCTGCAGCCAATTATAAGTTTGGGCTCAAATTAAACCAATTTCAGGTCATTTTCTTCAGAATTTTCATTTGAAGTTGACATAAATATAATAAAAAAACTGTTATTAAAAATGATGTTCTTATGTAAGCCAACTTGAATTCATTCTAAAAGATGAGAGTTATTCTTTGATTCCATGCGTAAAGATTCATTAAATCCAAGTAAGATTTATTAAAAATTAGTTGTTATCGTTTTCAAAATGTTAAATAAAAAATATTTGTCAGTGTTTAGATGAACCTAATTTTAAACACAGATTGTGAATCATATTTGGCACTATAAATAAGAAAATGGCGATGAAATATTAAGTTTTCGAAATATTAATTTAATATAAATATATTTTACATCGGGAAATTCATATTGTGCACAATTTCCCCCATTCAAAAAATAGATACGATTTTCTATGGTAGTGAACATTTTTTATCTTAAAATTTAAACCAGAAAAACGCTAAAAATTTTTAATAAAAGGTTTATCGGCTTCTTTCAGTTTTTCAGAAAACAAATTATAAACAGTTATATAAAGTTTGCATTTTTAAAAATAGTATTTTTTGTTTTATTTCACTTCAGAATGTTATTTACTATATCCATCCGTGCTGTATTTATTTATATAGAGCATACGAAAGTAGTAAATTTTCTTGTTGTACCGTATTTTTGCATCCTTTGACAAGTTGCTAATCAACTTCGACATACCACTATGAATAAATTCATACAAATTTTACAAAAAGTTCTTTTATCAAGCTCATTTCGTTAGATTCTTCTTAACGAATGCTAGGTTTTATCCACATACTAATTCGGTGATATTTTCAAAATATTTAATTTCATTCAAAAAAAAACAATTTAAACAATTAAAAATCTAAATTAAGCCACATATAAATCTCAATTGCTTTAATTTATGTAAAATATTAAAATATTTCAAAATTT
>SGJC01000179.1:0-19692 GCA_009887335.1 Henneguya salminicola | reverse complement strand
TACACCCCATTCAGTCACATTGCTGTTGTATATTTACTACACTATTATTAACAAGACTATATTTAAATATATAATTGTACCTTTAAATAATTTTGAATTTATAATACAAACCGTGTAATAACGGCGATTTTAATATTTTATCGACATATTTTCCATCTAATATTTATAAAGTAAAATACATTAATAAGAATGAAGTTTATATTAAATGGGAATGACTAATATTTAAATAATACTCTTAAATAAAAATCAATCGTTTTTCGTATTATGTTTCCTTCGAAAATGCTTTTAACCATCTATAAACTATCTGCCTTTATTCGATAAATTTGTTGTTGTTGGGCCCCGAATATATCTTATTTTTTTGTAAATAGATTTTCTTGAAGGGATTTGTGTTGTGTTATTTGAATTCGCTTGGATTATATACATGAGTAAGTCTTCATGTAAATTGTCAGGATATTCTAATAATAATTATTTGCCCTTTGTTGTAGGAAAGCGTTTACATCTTCGGTAGGATTTTGAATGTGATTAACTTCGGTAGCTATGCATGTATGCTTCCAACGAATAATTTATTCATTTTCTTTCCTGATTTATCGTGCTTTGCAATTTTGACTTTTCATATTTTAACAATTATAGTTCATTTCCTTGTTTGTTTTTAAATTCTGATGATAGCGAATACCATTGTAATAACCCTGTTCAACCATGGAATACAAATAATCTTTGTTTTATTTATATAAAAATTAAGGTTATTGTAATGGCAAAGTTCTCGTGATTTTATCAATTTTTTAGGACTATGTCCTTTTTATGTTTGATTTCAGGGGTATCCTTTCTCTGAGTATAATTTTTAGGCTCTAGATTGATAAAAATAACATGAAAATTCTGTTTAAAAGTTAATTAAAAACATATTAAAAATGGCTGTTTTCATTATGCGCCTATCATTAGAAACAAATATTAAATATCCCTTTGCCCTTCTCACTCGAAAGTTCTGGAAAAAAATATTTTCCATACTAATCATGGTTTTAATTTAGGCAAAAAAAAGTAAAGATATCGCCCTCTTTAAAATATTTGGAATGCACTCTGCTGTGTTTTGAGATGTTTTTTTATTCGAGATGAAAAATACATTCGTTCTTCAAAAAATGTTTTCGTTCAAAGTATCTTATTCTCTTTCACTTATACATTGAATTGCCAACAAAAGATAATATTTATAAATAAAATTCGGCGTAATTTTTTTACACGTCTTTTGCGCAGTGCATGCGCGTTTCGGTTAATACCATGTATTTAAGCCGGGCGTTGCACAACCTATCTCCGGATAAAAAGAGAACCGGAAATTCTAATAAAAGGGAAACAAGAGGGATTGAATAGTATTTAAGGAGATAAAATATAACAGATAGATTAAGCCTTTAGAAGCAAATAACTGAGTAAATTAAACTTTAAGAAATTGTTGTCATATTAATATGCTTATTAGGATTAACGGATTGCCACCACCTAAAACGGCTGATTCACTAAATATTTTAACGATTTACCGAATTATAGAACGCATTTTTTTCTCAATTATGTTTTGGATATCCTTAGTTCTAGCCCGTATTTTCTATAAAATATAAATAAATAATTATATTAGTTCAAGTGACACATCTTTCCACAATTAAATTCTAGTGGTACAAGCACGAAGCTTGTGATAATAAAAAATGTACACGTGCATGATTAAATATTCATTAATCTAACAAATTAACGCTAACAAAATTAATCCTTTATACATTTTATATTTCTAATTAAAATAATCCGTTATTAATTTCACAGCATCAAAAAAATATTCGCCGACCGCAATGTTAAATATTACATATTTTGTGTCTCTTAAAGATTACATGAGGATGAATGGAAATTTATTTAAAATCCTGATGATTTTTTTCCCTCCATTACCTTATTTGGTTCAGTTATTTCAAATTATAAAGCGAAGTAGTAGTGATGGGTTTTCTCCTTCTGTCTGTCATATCCTGTTAATTTCGAGTAATTTCAAAATCGCTTATTGGTCATTTGCTTTATATAATTTGTAGGTTTAGGAATCCATATGACAATACCTTATTCATTCAATGTATAACTTTAGTTATCACCAACTTTGTCCTCTTGCATTATTGTTATCTGTACTCAAGTGGTGGAAAAAGTCAAAAAATTTATTCAAACAAAATTAAACCAATTGTTCGGATTGCCATAGTATTCTGTTTCATCCAAATACTCACCATAATAATGATCTTGATGTTGGAATTGAATTCGCCATACATCCAAGTATTTGGATATTTCTCCAGTATTATTGAAGCTTCAATTACATTGCCTCAGCTTTATTATAATTATATAAAGAAAAATACAAAAGGATTAAGGTAATTTGGTAGTGTTTATTTTAAGTATAACAACGATTTCAATGTGGCTTTTTGGGGATGCTTTTAAATTCTTCTATCTTGTTAATGCGCATGCTCCATATCCATTTATATTATGCAACCTATTTCAAACAGTCGTCGATGTTGTTATAGCGTTTCAAGTTAATCTCTATTCATATATTCCTCGGTACAAAACTTAGATTAATTTTTATCCTAAATATCTTTTATCAAAATCATATCTGTTTAATATTTTAGAGCAGAATTTCGCGTCTTGATACGATTTGGTATTATAGTCGCAAATGTCTATCAGGGAGCTATTCTGGGCCTCAATTTTCAACTCGATCAATGAGAAATAAATGCATAAATATACCGTGCATATAATATTTTAATAATGTATTCATATAAAAATTCTTACTGTTACAGTTATAGTCCCATAGTAATCGCACCTCATTGATATTAATAATTAAGCAAACTCCAATTTTTAAAATAATCCAAAACTAGATCAATCTAAATATATTTTTGGCTGATCCTACAAAATCTCCGAATTAAATTTAATATGTAGACATATTCTGTGTGTTAACCCGTTGAAACGATTAAAGCGAAAACCCCGCTAAAAGATGACAATTCCATGCTTCATTAGATCGATAAGAAATTATAGCTTAAAATTACAATATACCCAAAATATTTTTTATGAGAAGCCTGTGGAATCAAATCACATGCACAATTGAAATCTGGACTTTGTAAAAATTTTAATTAGTTATAACATATTGTAGAGATTTTGTGCCAAACATTTTGATGGAAGTTTTACCGGAAATAGCTGGATTTGAGAAATTCCCACTTTTTTTTACTATTTTGCAAAGAATATTATTGAATTTATGAGCCCTATCCTAGGAAATGGATCTCTGAAACAGAATTCCCTGTTCGCCGTTATTTTACACGCATGTTCCTTAATATTATCGCTTAAGAAGCTTAAAAGTTATTTTTCCTCGGAAGAATCGACAATTTTATCTAATCGAAAAAATAGTAATCCGGCAACCAACTTAATATCCAAATTGCCCCAGTTTTAGTTGCAGGGGAAATTCTGTCGCATTCAACCCATGAAATAAACGACATTTCACAGATTTATTTTATCTATCTTTACAAAAAGGATTGTAAAAATTAAAATAAAATCTTGTTGCATGTAATGGAATTAAAAACAACATCGATCACCATGCATAATGCTATGTGGGTAGGTACCTTACCAAATTTTGCTTTACATAATTGAGTTTGATTAAAAATGGGAAAGATAGCGATATAATCCTTATTATTATCTGCCCGTGCGCGAATATTACGACAATTTTTAAGAATAAACGTAAAATTAATAGACTAAAAAATGTCAGCATACTTGCGAATGAGCCACATGCAGATTAAGAAACTAAAATTATTTAACCGATGGTTTAAAACAACCGAAATAAAAAATTCAACACAATCCAATTTTCTTTTGTTATAATTTATTTTGCGCCTGTCAAATAGAAATAAGGAATGTAAAGTATTGAAAACTGTTTATTCATTGTAAAAACATAAAATGACTAAAAATAATAAGGGGTTGAACATTATATCCTTCAATACACCCTTAAATAGTTCTTTCGTATGGGACATGTTTTAAATTTGGGAAGAAAACCACCCTATTATTTTTATTTTTGTCTATAACTTTTAATTATTCAAAAGTTAGTTTGTAATTTAATATTTTTTTCAAGTACTTCAGCAGTTTTGGAACGGCGTAAATAATCATCCATTACTTTCAATGTGTATTATTTCAAATTCTTAAAGTACAAAAATAGCATGAAATTAATTGAAACATTATAAATACAAAAATCGGCCAAAAATAAATCGTTTAATATTATTTTAAATGAAGCTGAAAAAAAGCATCTCTTAACTACTTTGATTCCTATTATATTTCCTTTTCTTTTTTCCACGTTAAATTCTGGGATGTGGCCCGCCATTGAAGACATTCAGATTGGCGTTAATGCTTTGGACGCAACTCGTTTTGAAAACCTTAACATTTCATCGAAATTGCCTAGAATCCCAACATAATATTATTCATTCTCGGCGTTGACATATTTGTTGATGCTGAATATTAACCATATAATATTTCATCTATAAATGAGAGGGGCAAGAGTTCCCATCATCGAGATCAATTGAATAGATAAAATTACGTTATAACGTACAGAACGATCAACAGCCATTATGTTAGGATTGGCAAGCAGAAAAATTCTTGATGATAAACAAATTTCAAAATAGTATAAAAATAATGAAGCCAAACCAAATAAAAATGCAACTCGTCATATAGATATGTGATTCCCCCAATTCCATTAAACTAAGCGTTGAAAAAAAAATATAGATTTTTTTTTAAACCCCCGAATAATTGGGTGAGTCGCTTGATTTCGGTAAATTTCTAGAAACATTTAGTTTTTTATGGATTTAGATATAATTTCAACATCCAAATGTAATTTTTTAATATTATAACTTTATTTTTTTTGGTTGACACTGGCATTATTCTAGACAGAAGCCCATATGTTCATGCAGCGTTATCAATTTAATGCAACGGTTTAATAAAAAATATTGATATTAAAAAAAAGTCAATGAAAAGGCGATTCAAAATAGATATAAAATAATTTGGTTTATTAAAATTATTCTTCCCTTATTTTCTTTGAAGAAAATGCTCTCCATGTTGGGAAACCAACGACAGTCTTTAATAGCAATAGATTAAATAAATAACCGATAAAAAAAGGGGCGTTCAATTTTGATTGGGTTTCGTTGTGCTTTGTAGGGTTTTTATTTGCTGAATAACCCATCAATCAGATTCAAATGAGTTCAATTTCATTTTCTTGTAGAAATATTATCTCTGCTTCGTCGTTAAGGAAAGAAACATTGTCCATTACAATGTTTTCTGAAAATACTGCTGAATTGTTTAAATTTATTATCAATTCTCTAAAGAAATCCAAGAATTTCTGATAATTTTATGCAGAATCGCCAATATTAAAATATTTCACACCCTTTTTGCTTATTGCTCCACAAACTGAAATGTTTTTGGGATTTTATCGATTACATCGTTTTCGGGCTGGTCTACCTTTCATACTCCTCCCATCTCAAATTTATATACTGTAACTAATTTTAAATTCATCAATAAATATTATTTTGTTTTCATCTTGCAATATGTAGTCATTACAACCCTATTCTCTCACGTTGATTGCATCAGGAGTGTTGGCGATGCTAGTCCTGATGTTACTCTTTTAATTGAGCAATTCATTTCAGTCAAAGTACGGGTGATTTTTGTCATGCAAGTAGTAATTTGTAACTTTTATGTGAGTATGTTATATTACGCATAGGGGAACATTTGTATTCATTCAGATCTCTTTGGATATGGCATTACGTGCATTAATGTTAATCTTTATGGTTTTTAGTTGGCGTTTCTGTATCGCTAAAATTCGACCAGTGCTTCTTAAATAATTTTATAACTGAAGCTACAGCAGTATTGACGTTTAAATCCAGATCTAGACTTATTTGTTTAGGACCCATTCTATTTTACTATTTTCGGATAATTGTTTTCCGATCGCATGCTTCCTATTGTTTGGTTCTTTGAATTTTAGGGCTTCTCTAATTAGATGCAAAAACCGTTAAATTAACTGAAAACTCCTGTAACAATGATATTGTGAACTATCATATGATTAAAAATAATAAAAAAAAGACGATGAAATTAAATACGTCCATATTACAAAGTTTGACCATGGTGTTGGGGTTACTTTATATTAGTTTCAAATTTACTATGGTGGGAACACTCAGAAAAAGTAGTCTCTTTGCAAACATCGAGAAACAATAAAACGTTTGAATATTAGGAAAATGACTAATTATTGTGGTTCATGCGTTCACTGGTTGTGGATAAATTTAGGATGTGAATTTACTGAAAAACTCGTGCAATTTTTTTAGCGGTAGATATTATCCGTTACAAATTAGGGAATAAAAAAAAAGTATCAAACTTATCGATTTTATCAAATTTTCTTTATTATCTGAATTTACAGCAAGATTTCATGTTTCATAAAAACGAAAATAATACACATTCTAAATATATCCAATACATTTTGTCACAAAATAGTATTCACAGTAATTCACGTTTCGGAAATAAATATGCGCTTTTAATGGCTGATGCACCAAAATGTCAGATAATTATTCTAGCTATAGATTGTAATGAGATGGGTGAAAATGTTAACTGTTAAATTAAAACATATTTAATTCCAACAAATAACTGGAAATTAAAGCTCCATTATCAAAGTTGGAAACGATTATTTCCGACTATACATCTTGTGTGATAAGATATGCTCCTGAAGTGAATAACATAATCATACCAATATTACAAATTAAGGTTGACTGCGACAGAATACCCCCTCGGCGAGCCAAAAATATGATAGGTTTAACAATTCATTTATTGATATGCGAGCGCAGTCAAAAAATATTTAATTAAACATGGACCATTCTTTTCGGCATTGTTTTTTTGGTACAACACCATCTTCGTTTTTGTGGACTAATTTTCGAATGGGGACAATTAGTACATTCAGTTGGTTGCACGATTATTTCTTTTTCGATTAGAGGTAAAATTGTCGATTCTTCCGAGGGAAAATGACTTTTAAGGTTCTTAAGCGGAGGAAGCATAATTATTAAAGAGCATGCGTGTAAAATAATGACGAGAGAAGAATTCTATATCAGAGATTCACAAATTAAATTTCGTTCAAATTTTTAGCGATTATATTGAGGAGAATTAATTGGCTAGTTTTGTCAGAATGCCGAAGCAATAAAATAGAATTATTCAATCCAAATTCTTTTTAAATGGCTCACCTTTTGTAGTTAATATTACAAGATGGTCTACGGGACTCAAAGAAGCTATTTTTAATCACAAATGTTCCGGTAGGAATTTGAAAATTTAATCCAGGTCAATCTGACGACCTTTTATTTAATCATGACAGAAACACTATACATTCTCAATTTCTAGAACAAGGTTTCATCCTTAATAAAAAGGTTAAAAAAAGAAATAATTCAATATTTTAGATAGATTTAACTCTCCACATATAATATTAAAAATCGATGAAAGTACAATTTTGTTGATGGAAGATCCTACGCGTTCAGCGTCGAAATATATTTATTTGGAAATTGTTCAGCAACCGATATCTGTTGAAAGGAATTTTTGGATAACCCAGAAATTTATTAAAAAAGTAATTTTTCGGACATTTTTGCTTCTATTATAATTGTTAATGTTATAAAATTTGACACTTATGAATAATATATATCAAGTCCTTATACAGTTAAAATTTTGAATCACCTTTTTTAAATGGATGGATTTGACGTACATGTTTAAGACATTTTTATTAAAACAAATCAAAAGAGTTTTCCACGCATGCGTTTCACATCATACAAAAAAATGTTTCGCGCTTTTTTACATGTTCTCCGGCTTTGTAGAAAGATGTTATTTCTCGGTTACAGTAGATAACTCGCTTATTTATAACTAATGTAATTATCCAGTTTTAATTGAATTATGTGATATAAAAAGTCAACCATGATTATAATTGACCAAAAATTGTTTCAACTATATATTAATTATTATTTAAATTCTCCCAATTAAACATCTTTTTGTTTTAATTTTAAACGAATAATCTCGTGGGCGTATTACATCCTCGAGAAAAAATTAAAGATATAACAAGTTGGACTGTTGTTTGCGTCTGCGCAATTTTAGTTTTATAAAGTGGCAGGGCTAATACGTCGATTTTCTTAATAAAAAATCAAATATTAAATGAGAATATGGATTAAAGGAGAAAATCGAAGAATAATAATCAGGATACGTAACTTGCCAAATATAAAATATGACAAAACAATTTCCATTTTCAGCGCAAAAATATTCTGAAGACCTAATTAGGACAAAAATATGTTGTTTTGTAAATTTTTAGGTTTCCGTCCGAAACGATGCAGAATTGTATGGGGGGCATATGTACTAAAAGAGTGCGCGGTGGCTAGGCCCCCCTCGCCATGCTCCCATTCCTATTTTATTGAACTCAATATTTTTCCATGATTGTGTATAATATACGATTTTTTCCGAATACAAATATTTGTTAATATATCAAGTATATTTAAAGATTATCTTGGTAACATTAAAATAATATTCTTAGAGTCCGTGTAAAAAAATGGCCCATCAACAGCATCATTAGAGTGTGCTTCTTCTCTCCCAGTGTTCAGCCTGATAAGTAAAAAGATCGTTCACCTTATGTATTTGTTGCGGGAATATATAGCAATATGTGGACAACGTTACCAAGTTTGGGCATGACAGGTTCTTTTTGTTACCAAAATTGCAAAACACCTCAATGAACCTCAGCTGGAGTATTAAGATGTGATTTTATTGCATCATTCGAGTCGGGTTGTGCTCGAATCTGCATGAAAAAATCGTCTGAAATACATGTGCCCATATATACACGGAAGGCCTTCTTGAGGGAGGTTCTAATATATCCTCAATTAACAGAATTTTTATCCTTTTCAATCATTTTTTGCAATATTTTAATGCCATTTGATATATCTTGTTAAGTGACATGCGCAGTCTTATTTTTCAACCTTGAACTAATAGTATCGCGGTTACATGCCCATCTGAAACAGCAAAGAATTTTTATAGCAATCCCTTTAGTGCCAGTATTCAAAGAATAAAGATGTCAACGCAATTTAAATTGAATTGGAAGAATAAGATGAAGCGTGGGTGACTTATCAAAAGACAGAATTTTTTTAGGATGTCGAACCGCGCAAGAACGTTAATTACTCGTCCAAACAGATTTCAGTGTAATTCTGATCATAATAGATAATAGCATAAAAATCGTATCCATCTTAAGATATATGGCCATATTTCTGTTTTGATCATGTTAACAGATTGTGAGGTCTTTATAACACCGCACCAACGTGTGCACACATATTTCTTTAACATTGTATCAATTTTTGGTTTATGTATGTTCGCTTTGACAATGTAACCAAGTATTTACTTATGGCAATTAGTGAGAAACTTTTCACGGGTAAATCAATATCTGAATTATCACTAAATGCTGGTTGCGGTTCATGTGAAAGAACAGGATTTAAATATGTCATGCGCAGTCAATCGAAATTTAATGGCGAAACGTTGCTTTTATATTTTTCTTATAGTCTGCAACAAATACGTTTCCTTCTTTTTTATTCTAAATTCGCGTTTCATCGTTTTTAATATACTGAGGCACATTTTCGTCTGTTAAGCCTGTTGTCTGATATACGAATGCATTTTCAACGGCGTGTAAATGAAATTTAGTGTTGTTGGTATGTATTTTTGATAAGTAAATGTAAAAATCTATTCATCTGCTGCAATTAAAAATTTCGTTTTCAATTTTAATCTTTCACCAAGTGCCGCTTTTTTTAGCCGCCACACACAGTTTAAAAAACATGAAACTGTTGTAGAACATGGAAAAATTTTATCAATCGGAAAATTGCCGTATTTACGCCTTTTGAAAAGAGCTTTAAGCCTTGACTCGATCATACTAAATGGTCATGTAGCTTGCGCATATTTGGACGATTTCATCAGCGAGTTGGGATTTTACTAATCTAGGACCTTTTATTTGTGATGAAGGTGGCGAAACCCTCGCTGTTCCATCAGTTTTTTAAGGCCTGATTTTTTTTCTGACTAACTCGTTTATGTCCAATCGAACTATTGGTTTCATCTTTTGAGTGTTCTTTAAGAATTGTATCGAAAGTAGTAAATTATACGTATGAAACTTTTTAACCATCCACAGCCATTAATAAAAAATGATTCCCCTACGTCCCTTTGTGAATCAATCAACTTTTGAATAGTAATTTTAGGTTTTAAATTTAAAAATAGATATTAAGGTATTTTTCAAAATCCAAATTCACTTAATTTAATAATGTAGGCTACCCGAATTGCAATTAGAACATACAACATACTTGAAACGCTTAATATTTCAGGAAATTTTACAAAAATTCCTAATACGCATGTAATACAAAATTACAGTATACAATAATAAACAAATTTTTATACAACAAATATAACAAAGAAAAATATAATAATTTTAGAATCAAAGGTGCCTAAAAAATCCCCTACATTTTATGAGCGTGCGCAGTATATCTGATGTTTTCAACACACCAAGAATTAAACTAAATTTTCTAAAAAGGGATGAGAATAACGTTTTTTAATAAACATATTAAGAATATGATTATATTTTACGAAATAGAAATATTTTAAGAAAGAAAATACGAATATAATATGCGCGTGCTCATAAAAATAGGGGTGGGGGTCCTTTTCTATCGTTAAGCCAAATTTAATTAAAATAATCGTTTTTTTCTTGTATTTTAACAAGGTTCTTCATCATGGTCCACATGTGGAAGGCATGCGCAAACCACATGTATTAAGATTACTAACGGGGTTTTCATTGAATTTCGCGATTTATGAGGATTGTATCGTTGCTGGATGTTATTAATTTTAAAACATTATTGCATTAAATTTTAATAGAATTAAATTTGCACAGATTATTAATATCTCAAATTTGAATTATTTGTATCAACCTACATCTTCCGAATTTACACAACAATATGAAAACCTGATGAACGACATAACTTTAAAGAATTTATCTTCATGTTTCTTGGCGCTTCTCTCAGCTTATTAGTGCGACCACCTGTTCATTCAAGAGATGCATTCTTTCTAACATTACATTTTTACATGCTCAAAAGTTTTATCATAGCGACTTAAGAGAACACTATACATCGGTAGAAACTTCAGAAAATTTGAATTTTATTAGGTTAAATTTTTTATTGTATTTTGAAATCTAACGTTGTCCTCTCGCTTATAAATGACTGCTCTGTCCCATTAACTTCAACCGGCGGAAGAAGAAATTAACGAAATAAATTTGCACTTACCCTCCCTCCCCTTTAATAACTTAACTATATACTACATTGATATGGTCCATCATGATAATCATAGCAATGTTCGGCCCTCTGAAATTACGTACCGCTGGGTTATGACCACCACCATGTAGCCCAATGATGTGTAAATTGAAATGGGATTCATGGGTGTATATGATGCTTCGATAAATTTGTATTCGTATAAACTTTGAAACCAAAAAACGAATTCCCGCCTTTTTGGCTTTACTTTCGGGCCATTCCTGCGTTCTATAATTAGCCTTGTCCTTTTTCACGGCTTGTTACCATTTTTGGCATACTCCATTTTGTCTTTTTGTTTACACATATTCATAATTTTTGCGTTGAGGTATTCCCAAGAGTAGGAGAAGCGTTGTTGGGTGAGAAACTCATCCTAAACCATATATCGTTATCACAGTTTCATTATATCGCGCATCCTCGAATTTAATATATTTATATGTCAACTTACTTCTGCCATCTACTTACTCCTATGAATAACCATTTTTACGACTATTTTTTGTATTGGCTTAGATATTTCTTACTTTCTATTTTCAATTTAAATTTTGTGATATATATGAATAAAAATGTAAATAATTATCGTTATCAACCACAAAATCGACTGCAAAACATGGTAATGTCTTTCAATTTATTAAAATATACACGCTTAATTTCATTAATAAATTACTTTGCATTATTCAACGAAGCTAATAATGGAACGCATCTGAAATTACGAATCTAATCGGTTAAAATCAGGCTTAAATATAAGGTAATTATAAATTAAAAAATAATAATGTTTTTTCAGCTTAAATACATAGAAAAAACAAAATTAATTTTAGTAATTCCAAATACTCACCATTAAATACGAGCAGTTTCGGAAATTTTCGGCAAATGTTCAGCCATTAAATTCTATATAAATGGAGATTATTGACGAATGTGGTAATTGAGTAAAATATTTTTATGAGATGACTTAAATATTGAAGCCTCCAAACAATTAGAAACTGCTGCTGATTTAACAACCCGAAAAAAGGTTCTAAATAATTTATAATATAAAAAGGAATTAATTTTTGATATTCCAACCCACAATGAAGAAATTATTGAACGTTTACGAGAATTTGATCATCCAATCTGTATTATATTGTTTATAATTCGAGCTTTATTCGGTGAAACAGATGTGGATAGATATGAGCGCCTCAAAACTATTATTCTTAAGCTACGTAAAATATTAAAATTTCAATTTTAGAGGAACAAAATAGAAAAGCGCACACCAATACTAAATATGCCTCAAAAGCAGAAGTAAATATTTTCAATCACAAAGACTCATTCTTCTGAACTATGGTACCACGAAGGTTCTCAAGATTTATTAGACGTTCGGCTTTGGATTGCTTATTATTCTCTATGTCGGTATAATTAATGAACTTGACGAATATCAGCGTTCAGGAACGACTTCAAACTGAACGACAAGCGAGCAAAAAACCAGAATTTGAAAAAGCGGCAAAATTTCAAGATGTTCAAAAACGATTTAATGTATTTTATCCTTTCCTCAAATAGGCTTTTGAATATAAATCTAGTCAGTTAGGGGATGATCGGCCGCTTACCTATTGTCAAATAAGTCCTGATAAAAAATCAGTCGTTACTGCCTCGAGGTTATTCGCGAAATTTGTTAACAAGTTTCAGGAGCGGTCTGTGTAAACAATGGGATCTTGAAACTTTGGAAATGATTAGAGATTTCAAAGGTATAGTTGTCTCAGAGATCGTAGGACATGGGGAGCACGCAGGCGCCATAGTTTTCCACCCAAGCTTGTTTGAATCTGATTCCAACAGTGTTGTTCAATTGGCTTCTTGCTGTAGTACAGGATTGATTTTTTTATGGAATCTAAAAAAGTTGCTACAGTAATATCAATATTGTAGAGAGGAACCGATTGGGCAGCTACCAAAACATCATCATAGAATCTCTCGTATAGCTTTTCATCCTAGTGGACGTTTCTTGGGTTCGACTTGGTAATATCTGGATTTAATTTTAGCTTTGATAAATCGTGGCGACTTTATGATTTGCATCGAGGAGTCGAAATTTTGCATCAGGTTAAATTTTATTTTGACCCACAGGAAGGTCATTCGAAAGAATGTTTCAATCTAGCTTTTAATAGTGACGGGTCATTAGCTGTCTCTGTGTATTTGTTTTTTTTTTAATTTTTTTGTGGATTTGATGCTCGAGCTTTATTATGGGATCTTCGAACTGGGCATTGTATTCTTCCACTTGAGGGGCATCTTAAAAAAGTTGTAGCTGTTGATTTTGCAAGGGATGGGTAATGGTAAATGAAATATAGTATAGTCATTATATTGCTACTGGAAGTGAGGATCATAAAATAATAATTTGGGATATTCGTATGCAGAAAGAACATCATACAATTGCGGCGCATACAAATTTAGTATCTCATGTTAAGTTTCATGGTTCGTCGTCTTATAAAAATTTATTTTAGATGGTTGTCTTATTACAGCCTCTTTTGATAAATCATGCAGAATTTGGTCACACCCCGGATGGTTTCCTCTTCGAACATTGACTGGACACGAACAGAAACTTTCTTGTGTGGACATGAGTAGTGGTTGATATCTATAATTCAACTGATCCCTAGATCAGAAAATTTTAGTAACAACATCTTTTGATAGAACCTTTAAAATATGGTCATGAACATTACTTCTATTTAATTACTATAACATGTAAATTTTAATTTTATTTTCTATTTTTATGGATTGAACGAATGTATAGGCGGCTGTTCTCACGGTAGAGCAATAGAGTCAGCTGTCTCAATCCTACTAATTTTAGGGGAATTGACTATTAATTCTATATGCTAGACAAAAATACACTAATTTTCTATGTATATAATTATACATCAGTGTCCTTCAACCGCTGCTTCACGAACCGGGGAAAAATCCCTCATCAATCTTTTAGAAGTAAATATTCGGTGCCGACCCATTTTATTTTATATTGATCGCTAAAAAATATCCTCTCATGGTCTAAAACATTGTTGCATCCAAGGGCGATTTTATTAAATTTTTGATATATTATTTAAAAAATGAGTACTTTTCGGTTATACGATCCGTTTTAAACCATCCTGTAATTCATTGTAAATTAAATCAATAATTTTATGTATTATACAAAGGGATTAAACCTGGAACGATAGAATGCCCAAATATTATAATAAGCGACAAATGGAAATCCTATACTAAAATATGGAATGACAAACGATACAAACACTTCACTTTAAACAGTAAACCACAGCAAGAATTTTGTAGATCCAATATGCGGAGCTTATACACAAACGATCGAGAGAACATGAGGGTCGGGCAAAGAGGGAAACAATCGCAGAAGAGTAACGCATGGTCATCTTTAGGATTCGTACATTTCAGAATATATATGGCGATCCACTCGAAACAACCAAGATACATTTGAAAAAAATATTGCGGAATTTTGGCCACCGCAAATCTAAAATACGTTTAAAAAATACAATTTTATTTTAATAAAAACAGCTCGTATAACCGAATAGAACCAAAAAAGGATAATGTTTTAATGTCTTCGAAATATCTATCAAGGGGTAAATATAATCGCTTTATTAGATTCAGAACATGTATCACCAAAAAAAACATTACATAATTGATCAACAAATTATAAGGGGAAAATATATCCATTAATATTCTTTTGACACGCCTTAAACACATAAAAAGATAGCATTTCGGTTGAGATGTATTTTCTTTAAATTATGCTTTAATGTATTAAAAAAACAAAAATCAACCCACCATTATTTTCATAATTGCAAAATATTATAAATTTAAACTTCCACCTCAAATTATTAAGGGATAAATAAAGAAAATATTTATTTCCACTCTAAGCTTTCTTTTTTTTATTACCTCATCCTCATCCTGCATTCGATGAATAGTAAATGAGGTGTTTAGTGTTGGCATCATCGTCAATATGTTAATCCTACACTAAAGCAAGGATCAGGAAACAAAAATCATTTGTATTTATGATTTTTTTTCGAACATTGTCGTTAAGACTAATTTAAAAAATATTTGCATCTTGACTATTTTTTGAAATTTTGATTCTGTATCATTACATCGCGTGAAATATTCCGCAAAACTATTTTCAAAAAAATGAATTGCTGTCAATTATATTTTAAATTGTAATGAAAATATTTATATTAAATTTAATTTTGAGAATAAATAACATTATTTTATCTTTTTGCTAAATTTACGAAAGCATCACCAGGGAACGACCTAAAAATATTAAATAATTTCACATTTTGCAAACAGAGAAAAAAAACTTAAGGATAATTTGCAGATGCACGAATCACACAATATAAAAATATCCTGCTAGATGCCACACTATCGATAATGATATTTTTTTTGATAAAATTCCTACACAATCACAAATCAGTTGTAATTTCTCTTCCTGCTCGAATTGCGGTTATTTTGATATAGAATTCGGCTGTTGATACAATGAATATCACACAAACAATCATTTCAACTGTACTCGGCTACTTTCATATTTTTTTTTGCTCTGTTATGACGCGTCAACAAGCTATAAAACAAATCTCTAGTAAAACACTGCAAATTTCCTACACTTCCATAATTTCTAACTGATCTTGTTATATTCGAACAATATAAATTCACATTCTCCGGGGACCTATTTTTGACTCAGTACAATAAGAGCCAATACGCATGCTAATATTTTCATCATTTTCAAATCTAAATTTGTTAAAAGAAAATAAAATTAGATTTGCTAAGAAAAAATTAAAAAAAGTGTCAGACATTATTATCTCAATTATACACCGTTCTATTCACAAAAGGCACACTTACTTCCCCTTCTATTTACGTTATCACGAACAAAAGAAAAATCGAATCTTATTATGAACTTTCTGAGACTGTTACATTTCGTATTGAATCTACACACCCAATAGCAGGATAACATATTTCGAGCTTTCAGCAATTGGTTCTATGAATCAAAAATACTCTAGCGCTCTTATACTTGGCTGCCCTTTCCCTCTTTATCAATATATCGTAAGAAACATACAATCCAGCTCGATAATTCTTTAGATGTTCAAAACTGAAATAGCATTTAAAAAAACACATAAAATTGCAACCTGCTCTAGCCTTCGTTCCTATCGAAGATGTAGTTTTTGCGTATTAAATAATAACTGCATCCCAATTTATTCTTAATCGTCTCAATGATTTCAATTTCATCCTTAGTTATTTTAGTGAGAACTAGAGTGGGAATATAATTGATGTATATCTAACAGATCTCCAAAAATACACACAATGACATTTGAAATTGTCGAAATATGTATATTCCCAGCATGCCGCAAACCAATAATAATATCGCAGGTTGACATAACAGTTTCAATAGACGTGTAAATTATAGATTTCTGCCTATTTGGGATTTATACATCAAATAGGAGAGTCAGAATGCCTGCGTGCGTTTGAATTATGCCAAACCAACTCCGGAATACAAATTCGTTATCCAAAAATTAAATTTACAATCAGATATACAAAGATCGAACCAGTAGTTAAAAATTCCAACCGAACTGATACACTATCTATTTTAGGTGGAATTGCTTCTAATATTAATATTTAAATCTAATTTCTCTTTTTATTCAATTTGGGTTTCAGACAAGCTTCTAACAAAAACTGTGTCCTAACAACGAAATAATTAATTGCATGAAAATAATGTAATTCCTAGCCCCATGTTTAATAAAAAATACATAATTTATTTTCGGATTATTTCGGGCGATGTTATGACGGGCCACCAGAAATATATATCCTGCAAAATATTTAAACAAGTGACGTTCCATGTATTTTCAACAGCTTTGACAGATGCATGAGTAAAGTCAAAGTACTCGGGTCGTTGTTATTTGTCCAGACGTTACATGGTCCGCTTAATAATTCATCGATTTTCGACGGTCTCAAAACATTAAAGAACAGTGAACTATTTTAATGCAAAAAAATATACTTTACTTTTGAATTAACAATTGCAGTCCCCATCTATACCTAGAATGGGGTCTGCTCGAAACTTCCCCCAGGAGTCAAATTTCGAATAAAAAAACCTTAAAAGCAATTGAGTACAACATTAACGTTACTGGCATTGGTTCAGGTTTTTTGTTAACATCATAACCCACTTAGCATCACATATAAATCATATATTTAAAAGCATTCTTCTGGATTATTATCATCCTGAATTCCACCTAATAGCCCAATTTCTGACTGTTGATATTTATCAACTAGTTTAGCGTTGGCTTTTTTTATAAATTTTTCAATTGTGTTAGAACAGCATTTTTTTTGTAAGAAATAAAAAACACTCATTAATGCTTATCTATGAAGAGTAAATAGAAAAAAAACGACGAAATACATCAACACATATTCCCATGCAGATTCTAACTCCCCAGCCGTTAGGGGCATTAGGCTAATAAGTAAAAAGAATTCACATAAACAAATAAAATATATTATTCTTCCTTTCCCTATATTATTAGTTTTTAAATAACTTTCTCGGTAAGGCTCGGGGCTGAATCTCAAAGGATGCCTTTAAAATTTGAAAATTAAAAAAGAGAATTACTAGATGCCCCTAATCATAAGACTGTAAAATCTCTCTTAAAAATAGTTGGGGGGGGGGGGTCAAAAAAGGAACAGTTGTTAAATTACTGAAGTAGCGTGTTTTTGAAATTCCCATCTAAACAGATACATTTATTTACAACCAACGGCCTTAGGTTGCTCTTAGTTAAGAAACTTTTATGAAAGCCTGCGCCTATTTTTAAATAATTTAACCAACTTTTACAAAAATATTTGAAACAGCTGTCAACTCTAGGTATCTTTCGATAAGTGAAATCCAGTCGTCGTTATAAAAAGAGGATCGATTACTTGCTTGACAAAACTTATTGGTAAAATTATTCGTACAAAAAACCTTAACATTGAGCACAATGATTGTAATTTTTTTTGCAAAAAGCCTTCCGTTTAGCGTCCAAGAATGTTGCTTTTCGTTATGAATTTCATTAAAGCATGAAAGTGTTTGGGGAATGCTAACTTCTACTTTCGATAGCCCATTTTTTTACTTTATTTGTATCTCTTACTAATATTTTTTCTCTTAAAAAAAACAGCTAGACGCTATGCGCGAATAGTTATTAGAGGGATGTTCGGAAAATTGAATCAAATTATTTTTTTAATAATCAAATACAGCTAATATTCATTTAAAAATAGAAGCAATTTTTATTATCCGTTTATTTTTTAGTGTATGATTGTTGAGGGGTATTTATATTTGGGGTATATGTAAGGAATTGCCAAATAATCGTCCTTGTAATGGACTTGATTGCTTAACACATGTCGATTTTTTGAATATTTAAGTTATATAAAAGTTGTTTTTAAGCATGAGTCCGTTTTGATTGCATGCGATTTGAAGGTGTTATTTAATTTTTATAATGTTATATTCGATGGTATAAATCATAATATCTTTGACTGATCCACCTTTTCACTGGTATTTTTCAAATAAAAATTTTTTGTCATAATTTAATAAAATGAACGTTTTTTCATACCTTCCAAAACTCTTTTTTTATATTTTGAAAATTTTAAACTATACGATAAATAAATTTGAAAATAATAAACTACTTCTAAATCACGATAATTGCATGAAAATTAAAAACCGCATTGTCGTTGACTTCCTGATATGATACTCGGTAATATATATTGAATTCAGACAATTATATCCATTTATTATTTAACGGAGGGTTGAGTTCAATTTAACACTCGGGATGTTCCATTCAATAGGGTGCGGATCAATTTAATTTGGTATCTATTCAATTTAACGCAATAAAATATAATCGGGCGTAGATGGGAGTAAACGTGTGTTGCGCTGCCCATTGTAAAGAAACGAAGGGTATGTTAAATATATATATTTACAGTTAAACAAAGATTAAGAGGCGCCATTTTTTCATCAAATTCATCGGTTCCCTAGAACGTCGAATAAAAAAAAAGGTAGTATTTAAATTTTTATTTCCTAATAAATATAAAAATTTTAATTGCCTAAGGGATTACTTTCGTTGCTCTACTCTCAAGTTGCTCATTATGCTGAGCCAAAATGTCTGAGGTTGGATAACTTTTATAAAATCGAAAAATCTTCTCAAATGCTTAAATTACATTAAAATTTCAATTCTCAAAAAAGTCTATTTGTAGATAATATATCTTTAAGTGGCTTAACAACGATTTCAATGATATTTTTTGTATACGAACATTATTTTCGAACCGCGAGCCAATGCCCCTGTGGTATGGCGTCCCTAGAGGGAAGAGGTTGGGTGTGATGTTTAGTGGGAGAGACCCCCACACTACCGCTGAATCATAC